>CACRXP010000119.1:443364-460656 GCA_902702965.1 Spirometra erinaceieuropaei
CCAATATGCAGCCAACAACCAATCCCATGAAATGTTAACCGAATTTCTCAAATGCGGCTTCCATTAGAGAGGACTACTTAAATGGGGTTGTAATACTGGTTGTCATGCGTCATAACCTTATGATATTCCAAACACGCTAGGATATTCGTTTTCGAATGCCTTTCTTGTCGACCACCTGCAAAAAATGCACTCGGTAAAACATGACTACTTTGTATAGCATGCACGCCTCTGTTGGTTTTCGTATATTTAAATACACTTGATGGAAAACATACGAAAATACTCTTTTTGCACATATTCTGTAGAGAGTCGCGTTTTCTCCAACTTTTATTCTCCAAGAAAGGGTATCTTTCGGGCCTAAAGGTTTCTAATTATGAGACTGTTCAAGCCCGTGGAAAGTCCATTCATACAGTATCGCATCTGAACGTCTATAAATGCTATTTATTAAGCTTAAAATAGTGCGCATCTCTTTGAAAATTTTATAGGCTTGATAGGGTAACTCCCTACTGACATAGGAGAATGTGTGATTTTTCCTACACGGAATGTATATAGCTTACGGACTGGAGATCTTAAATGCAGATGCAACGCGGGTAGGGCCCAAAATTATTCGGGAATCGTAAACTTTTTCAAGGCCTAGGTTTACTATTTTCTCGATATCAAATTTGGAGATGTAATGTGATGCCAAAAAGTATAAGAAAGAGTATTTTTACGCATGTTTTTTATAAAATATATCTGAATCTATATGGGCATCGAAAATCACTAGGGAAATGCATGCCATTTAAGTAGTCGTATTTTTACCGCGTACGGTTTTTTGCAGGCGGTCGACAAGAATGACATTCAAAAAGGAACATCTTAGCATATCTGGAATATCATGAGGTTATGCAGCATGATGATCAATATTACAACCCAACTTAATTAATCCTCCCTAATAGAAGCCGCATTTGATAATCTCGGTTAACACTTCATAAGTTCGCTCACTGATGGTAACTGAGTACCGGTTGTGAGAGTAAAGAAAATACAGAATTAAAAGTGAGCAAAAACAGCGAAATTGCCTGGTATAAATATACCTTTAATATTTTGAAATCGCATGCTATTAACACACTGCCTATACTCCTGTGCGACTAAAATACTGAAATAATTTCATAAAGTCTACGCAAATCACAAAAAATAGTTTTTAATCTTACAGTTCTGCTTTTAATGGCACTTTGCCGCAGTGTACCAGGCAGGAGATTCCGCTGTATGTCGGCATTTATACAAAACTTCCCACCAAAAGCTGGCGTTCCGATCTTGGGGGGTTGAGAGCCACGTCTTCAGTCTATATTTCGAGAGACCTGGTCGTTCTTGTTAAAGACAGAGTTGGCACTCAATCGCGTCGCATGTGGCTCAGCCACAACGAAAAAGATGCCATGGAAACAAACTGTGGCGGGGGGGTTAAATTGAGAATCCGACTATTCTGTCAGGAAATTGGGCGTGAAACGACGGGGTGTTATTTATTTAGCTGAAAATTGTACGTGCGAAGGTCTAGCCTTTTTACATTTAATTTACATGCCAAATACTGGAATTTTATCCCCAGAATCATGAGACGAGCTACAGTACGCAAAGAAGGATGCTGTATTTATTTGCTGCAGTTCTCGTGCAGCTACTGTAATAAGCAACAGATGCATTCTGCAAAATGCATGTTATTTGGCCTCATAGGTAAGGCACTATTTCAGAGGTTGTATTCCCTTGTGTTACGGAAATTTGGACCAAAATTATCCGGCTTGACAAGCAGGCATTATTTTTTCACCCTTTGATGATCTCATCCTGACGTTAAAAGCATCCACATACTATCTTCCCCGGCCTTAGTCCAATTAGCCCTCTTTGATTTCTTCGTCCATAAAATGTGGCGATGATCTGTAAACTCGGTTTTCAAAGATGGCATATGTACTTCGTGAGTTTTTATACTCTTCTCTTAACGCCGTCACGTGAAAGAGGTCCCCCGTAGCGTGTGAGTCCCGTTGCTTTATTTCAAAAAGCTCTTTAGGAGCCTACACTACCTTCTCATCTCTAGCTGCACATCAGTCGGAGTCAAGCGCTTGATCAGAACGGATGGTACGGGATAACAATTTTCATGGAGTGACAGTTCAGAATTCAGCTACTGTGTCACTCCCAATTATACGCAGAACAACCTCCATTGTGAGGCGGAAAGATTCTTCTGGACACGGATGGTCGAGCATAAAAAATTTGCTGCGCACCAGCAGCATGGTGTTTACTGTGTCGTACCTACGAACTCAGTGAGGTCAGCATTTTAAAGGTGTGAAGAGCCCGACTTACCTGCGCTATCGTGGCGGCGAGCTGCTTCCGGCTTCCTAGTGACCACAAGCGATCTAGCTGAACAAAAAGGGACGTCAACAGGCATTAAGAATCAATCGTTATGTGCGTGAACGCATTCCTCTCAAACTTGGCCCGAAAGTTAATTTTATAAACACAGTCGATTGTGAAAAATTTCTCCTCCTTCTAACTTCCTGCCAATCAGTCATATTGTTGCCGTCACTTGCGGGTAGGAATTCCTAATGCAAGCGTTATTGTATACCCCCTAGGCCTGATTGATAAATTGTTGTTAGCTCTTCTCACTGGTGAGCGATTTACCACCTAAAGCTTTCTCTGGCCGACTTCTTTTAGCGCTCTTCCAATAAACCAGATGAAATCGTCATTGGGACCCCGGGGATGTTTTTGTTTTTACTTTTTAGTTTGCCATGGACAGCTTCGACTACGAGAAGGAAGACTTCGAGGATTTTGCTACCTCGGATGCAACTGTGGCAGAACCACTTCCGAGCATCACAGAGCTAAAGCAAGGTCTAACTGACCTCCAAAGCCAGTTATCGAGGCTGACACAACTCTTATTGGACTCCGTTCAGTCGACCATGGTTCAAAAAAAAGAAACCTAGAAGCACGGTAGATCAGTGTGCGCATGCGGCTGGCAAATGCATACTCCTCGACATTTATCCTTGCCTTCTACTCCAAGACATCTCTTTTTATTGCTGCTGTGCTCATTTTTTTATGGATTTACGTTTCATATTAACGAATTGTATTTTAACTGTTTCTGTACAACGTTATTACGTTTAACGACCACCAAAAGGAACCAACGAACAGTAAAAAAGGAAAAAATGCATTATTCCAATTCCAGCGTTTAGCACGAAACGGTTTGGGGGAAGAATTTATTTGCTTGACGTTTCGGATCCTCACTCGACCCCAACATCGGAGATGTTCGCAAAAAAGCCTGATGAAGGCACAAGGGCTGCAGTACCTGCAGGGCACAGTTCTCATGCAACCACATGCCTATAATAATTAACATCGCGAGGGTCGTATTTGATGCAATGAAGCGGTGGGTGCGAGTGAGAATCCGCAACGTCAAACCAGTGCACTTCCTGTTCAGGCGATCCCATCTTCCGAACTGCATTCTGAAACCCACCTCTTCGCATCTCTTGACAGAAAACAGGATAGTGAGCTTGTCCTCAAACTACTGTAAATCAAACGCCACTCCGCTTCGTTCAGAAGTCGTTTGCTGATTTCCATTCGCCTTCCTGGACTTCTTCCTCATACGGGCAGAGTAGACCGATGGTTGAAAACAGACGACCAGAAGTTATGTCTAGCTGCGCTTGTGGAGTGTCGAAAATTCCTTTGGACGTTATTTTTATAGTTCATTACACAAATGAATTAGTAAAACAACTTATCATACCGGAGGTACGCTGTGACATAACGTTACGGTTTGCCAAACAACCATTTACAGCATTCGTACACAGCAATGTATATGAGAATTATCTAAATACAGTTCTGCTTCTGAAATATGATAGAAAATCTTGTTTGGCTTGTTTGCTGTCCGTGATTTTCTGTTAACAAAGCGTCTGACTCCTAATACAGTTAAAAAGGTAGGTATGGCCAGTTCCAAAGTCACCGGGACGATTGTATACAATTTCAGGCCGTCACTTTCAGCTAACCTGCTGCGTTCGCAACTATGTATGCGGAGAAGAAAGATGGGCGTCGGGACCGCTGGTGTACAAGAGGCTCATGATACAATCTTCCATTCGCAAACAGTAAGTCAGGAGAACAGAGTGTAGTGAGGTAAGGTGGGGCACAGGCGACCGATAATAAGCACTGATGGGGGCATTTTGACGTGAGTCAGGGGAGGGTGTAGTTTGGAACAAGTAGCCAGCATCACCGGTGCCTCTCGGCCACAGAGGGGCTGACTTGCCCATCGGATGACATCTACAGGCGGAACGACACAGGAAGTTGCAACGGCGGCGTGTTGGTAAAATGTGTTATATTTAGGGTAATAGTCAATAACCCTGAAAGCGGCACTCACAATATTAATGTTAGATTAACATTCGACTAAAATGTTGCCAGTAGCATTCATTTACAGAACAGTGTTCTGACGGTGTGAAACTGCGACCTGAACACCAGCAGTTTTTTGAAATTTACGGGCCGAACGGCAGATGGTCCTTTTCATATACATTTGAGATTATAAGGGTAATTATATACAACTGACACAAAATATAGTCATTTGCGCAGCTCACGGGAGAAAACTGGATAAAACGTATAGGGACGCGCTACACAGGAGATGAAATGTGGAAATAAAGTCAATGTCTGGCCGTGGATATTCCTGCAGTGAGAGTCGTCTGTCAAAAATCAAACGATCCAAATGCTTTTTGATTACACCCATGGTGTCAGATATTCCACTTAAGAGTGAGTTCCACGATTAAACTACACGCTGACTGAATGAAAACTTCCGATGGTCTGGGCGTGTGCGCTCCCGTTTGACCTTGTACTGATGACCGTTCAGGTTACTTGCGTTTGTGAACTCAAGGAAATCTTAAGATTTCAACGAACGATCATGCTCGCGGATAATGCGGAATGTTCATAACAGGCCCGGTGGGTAGAGGCGTGGACTTCTAAACCAACAGGTCGCGAGTTCGAGGCTCGGGTGTTCCACACTTCGGGCTTGGGTATGGCTGGCTGACGACGGCTAATAAGCCAGAAATGGCCATTCCAGTCTCCCTTGTCTTTGTCGGTAATACCATTTCTGCCTATATATCATGCGCCGCTTGTGGCTACTGGTTGGGCTCGAGAGACAGCCCTTAAGGCACAACGGAACGAGTGAGTTCCGTATGAACGATCGGTGAGCGCCCCCTACCATCATATATAATTTGTTTAAAGGATAGGGGAAACAAATTGATCTGGATTAGTCTTTCTGGGTATGACAGAGTCCTAAAACCGTCCACCAGTTTTGTCGCTCATCGTTGCACCTACTCAATGGCACCACTGTCTTTCTTCATTCAGAGAATCCATGCTGGCATTCCGTATTCCAAATGCGGTCTGACGAACCTACCAAATATCTGCGCGAAGTGTTCGGGAGGGAAGACTACGAAGGCACGTCTAATCTAGTGTATGAAAAGGCGTAATACCAGCTGATTTATGGTGTGTTACTGCAGCAGAGCCGGTGCGTACCAAAGAAGAGCACATTTGTTTAGTAAAAGCAGAGCCTAACACATTTTTAATGGTAAGGAGGTAAACATCATATTAGAGTGGTGTTTCATCAGCTGGGGCGTAGGAAGGTACGAGCTTGTTTCTTGCTTTTGTGTTTCAGGTCGAAGATCGCCTTCACAGCTGGCTTCGAGTAATTGAGCCATACTGCATCAGTATGTGTTGGCCCGATTAAATTGTTGCCACGATTATCGGAAATTAATAAGAGAGCTTAGGCAAATATAAACGTTTTATATCCTATCCGAATGTATCAATGCATGGTATTCCCCACCAATAGGCACGCCAACGGAATCTGGGTGTATGTGCCACCTATTCTCCGACTCGGGTTGCAGAACGACGCCGTATTTCTGTGCTTAGATTCTTGGTGGTCGTGGACTGTCGCAGTTTTGAGCCATTATGGTGTCCTGCACGAGACTTTGGGTGCGGATGGGAGGCTAACGGGATGATGGTCCAACCCACAGTCGTCACCAGTTTCGGCACTATTTCGATCTATTTTTAAGGACCCAGCTGGAAAACATTTGCAGCTTAAAATGTAAATAATCTGACTGATTGTGAGACCATTGTTTGAACGCCAGGATAGCAGGTGTTCGTGGGGATACTGGTAGGACATGTCGACGACGGTCCATCCCGACCAACGAAACTCGAAATTCCTTCACCACAGTCACCCTGACAGCCAAGCCTAAATCGGTCAATGAGTTGATTGTTTGATGAGTCTTTCGTAAGTCGTCCGATCCATTTCAGCCATCTTAGTCTGCAGTCTCAGCTGAACGCGGTGATTGTAATGGTTTATCCACTCGTTGATCGCCATTTGATTTAGCGTTTAGACAAAATAAATAGATTATTTGCAATTATCGATTATTGGCTAGTTTCCATCCAAGCAATATATAGTTTCTGTCTAGCATATGGGTCGCAAGGACCCCCTGTTTGAATGTAAATTGATAACTGACCTCCGAGATCTGGAGTTCCTAGGAGCCTGAGTCGGGGACTCCAGATGGTCGACAGGCAGTACTGCTGATTAAAACTGCGCACTTTTTGAATCGTGCTGCCACTGTTGATAAACTCTTGCGGGTTCCAATATCCAATTCCAATCGTCTCTTCCCAATCGAACACTCCTTTACACATACTACTATCCCACACCGTTGTGTCAGTGTCTTAACGTGTCTGTTCCCGTGAGTGCCGTATCGGGGATCAAAGCGTTTGTGCAGTCATTTTGAGGAAATCTTATCGACTGTCTATATGAGAGGGGACAAAACAATCACCAGGACCGCTTGTTTGAAAACTTGGGCTAAAAAAGCTAGCCGTATGGTAGCGGTGGGAGGTGCATTTATTTAATGACGGTTCACGGTCGCCACGCCAATGAACGTTCATCGAGCTTTTTTTCATAAGGCCAGCGGCGTACCCAACCTCAAGCATCCACGCCAAAGTACCATCTTGTCGCTAAACTGCGACCGTATTTTCCTCTGAAATTATGACCTGCCCTGTTGCCTCTAATCCTTACAAGCGTCTTCTCCACAAGCAGCCACCGTGGAGTTGCCAGGTAGCCAACAGCTGAACTAAAGGACAAACCCGTACTACCGATCTAGATTTCGTGCAGGCGGTTGCATAATGATGGGCATTTAAAAGTATGGGAGGCACAGTGAAAATACGTGGGAGGCGTGGATGGGTGAAGACCGGAGATCTGGATTACTGTCTAGTTAGTTGACTGACGTCTCGCTCGGGCCTTCTAACGCTTAGCCCACGGGCTCGCGCATCATATGATCGGATCGTGAATTACAAACATCACGTGGAACTGGCGTTATCGACTGCTTGTTATGAGATCGCCTGCAAGGACTCTTACTTGAAGCTCTAAATCACAACTAACTAGCTAAGTTTTCCCACCAGCCGTCTCGGTAACGCATCGATTCCATGTGGCTTTTGATATTCCAGCGTCGTGGTATGGGTCTTCATATCAAGTGGAAAGTAATTTAACCCAAATTCACGATAACAAACATAAGTCGAGACCAAATCGAAGACTTTCGCAGTCTAGGGGTGAGGCATGAATGTTTGCTGATGGCATATGAACCAGAAAGGTCCACTTTAGTCCTCTTTTATTTTTCGGCGTTATGTGTCTTTAAAAAACCTACTTTAAACCTCTTAGCGAAATAGATAGTCATTTTTGACGATCTCATCGTGCATATGATCAAAAACTTGCATATACTTTTTCTATCACGAGCTCAGCATAAAGTGCTTATTTTTAAGTCGCATGAAGACTAGCAAACAGAAAAAAAGTCGCTTTATGTGAAATAGGTAGAAAGCTTTTTTGTCGAGACAGTCTTGAAGAAGCTAGCAACTCACATGGTCGGAAGAACGGTATCACCAAACTGGATCGAGCAACCGAATGTCCAACTTACAAAAACCTACAAAGCAACTGCCTGAAAAATCATTCATCGTTGTTTTGCCAATCCTTTTTGGGAAAGCAACTTCACAAAGGCAAATCGCATCTTTAATCCGAGGGCTAAAATGTACAGAAAAATAATTAGCTTCGGTTCCTGTCAACGTTCTGGAGGTACGCTGTTAAGGTGCCGAAGAGCAAAATGGTGTCAATGGACAATGTTATCGACTGTTACAGATAGCAGAGTCAAAACAAACGCGGTCCTTGACATTTGTTTTAAAAGTTCAAGGTGTAGAATGAAGAGCGATGACGGATTAAAATGCGTTTGCGGCTTCGTATAAACGAAATGCGTGTGCACTGCAAGTCGGTGCTGCCCAGCCGGTGGTGAATGGGGCCCCTTAAGCAGCTGAATCTGGGTTAACACTTCGAGTTCTTCCCTCTTGGATTTGGAATTTCGCTAGTTGACGATGTCTAGTAAGCCAAAAATCCCTATTTCGGTCTACCTGTCTGCTTGTTTTCTCCGGTGATATAGCTTATTTGCCAGCTGCTCGAGGTTGTGTGACCGTCAACGATGGCTCTAGGTTGGACTTCCAAGGCACGACTGAAAGCCTGTAATCAAGTCGCACCATTGAACGCGAGTCAGTTGAAACTTCAAATTTGCCGAATCAGAACTTAAGTAACACGGGTCACTGACTTGACTAGTATAGCCTGGTTCAATGATCAGCTTATCGAATATTAGACTTTTGCGCCACATCGGCTCGTCTTATAATAATAATTCTAAATTTATGTGAATATTTCCATGTCACACTTGAAACGTAAAGTTGGCAAACACATGTTTTCGGTTACTCATCATCAGGCCAATACAGTTACGTAGAAGTTGAAAATATGAGATGCCTACAGGATTTATAAATGTCTCAGGGGTTATTACCACTGAACGTTCCCACGGCACCCGTGTGAGGAGGTCAGCGTGTTATGGTCAGTGGGCCAAGTGGGTGGCATAGACTGTGAGCGACTTTTGTAAGTCGAGTAGGTGGAGAACACATTACTGCTGACGTGATGTGTACTCCACGTACTCGCCTTACAAACGTCACTCACAGTCTATGTCATTCACCTTGCCCCAATGATTATAACAGGCCGATCTCGTCGAGCGAGTGCCGTGGGAACGATGAATGTTAATAGCCCCTGAGATACTAATAAGCCCTGTGGACATCTCACATTTTCAACATCTGAGTGACTGTATTAGTCTGATGATGAGTTACCGAAAACATGCACTTGCTAGCCTGACTTTTCGATTCTAAATTTGCACCACCTGAATGCCTAAACGGCCAGGTGTGAAGTCGAGGCTAATCCTTTTGAATTCCTCATATTCTTGCCGCCCACAATATAGTGAACACATGATTATCCATACGCAATTTATGTATCGCGTCACAGAAAATGTAAACAATCGAATGTAAGTGGTCCAATGACTAGCTGGAAAGAACACTGGACAGTGATGTCCATGTGTCGGTCTGAAAACTAACAGACAAGAAGTCAAAGACACAAGTGCGGCCTGATGATCAGTCGGTCGGTCGTAGCTGCGAGCATGATGCGGCGTCTTCATTAGGGTAGAGCTGTTCGCCACTGACGAATGTCGTCTTAGCTAAGGGTTTCACGGGTAATTCCGCCACACGCGGGACCGACTTAATGCTGAAGACGAGATCCAACGGTTTTTGTATGTCAGCGACAGGTGGCATCTTCACAATAGAACGAAGCCGATACACATTTAGTAGGTGACTGAACAAAAGCACTAAGCATTAGTTACAGTGATTTTATTCATGTTTTTAAAATTGCAGTTAAATAGGGGAACTGCATTCTAATCCAGTTATAGCGTAAAAGGTTTATGTGTAGGCAGGGTGCATACCGCTAATGCGGCCTATATGAGAGTATAATGCAGGAATGCATCATACTGCAGCATACTGCAACTACATGGAAAAGCGTGGATAGCTTTTGTTAAATCTGCGTAATCTGATGTAGAAAAAGCCCAATATTTGCATTCTCAAGTTGATTTTAGTGCACTTTCATGTTTTTCTATGGCAGTTCCATCTCAACCACTTTTGAATTCCACCAAATGCTGAGATAAAATTCTACGAGTTTTAGTTACTGCGACTAGTTAGACAGATGTGAGCTCCAGTGACAGGCCATTTATACTCAGGCAAATGGATCAGAATTCGCAACTGGAGTTTGAGCATCCTGGAAAATAAGTCAGTCGTAATTAGTAGCGTGAATTAAATTAGCGTATTCAAAACGCAATATCTACGACAGTCGCCTTCCTTTTCCCTTAGAGTCGGCGGAGAGGAAGGTGGGTGTACTTGTGTCGGGGTTGGTAACTCTGCTCTTCATTTTAAGCAAACCAGACGGAGTTGGTAAAAAAGGTAATGTGAAATGGGCAGAATCGCTAATTAAGTCAGAACAGGAACAGGGTGAGATGATGCGCTCTGGGGCCCTGTGGAGCACAGACGGCAACCGGTGTAGACGATGATCGACGGGAAGTAAATTAAATCATGCAAGTCGGACTCGAAAAGTGTTAAGTCAGCGTCTCGCATGTGGATACAAAACTGTGCACAAGACAGTTTGAGGACACAGGGCTCTCATTTTTGAATGGGATGTAGGAGGTATCTTTTGACCTTTCTCCGTGGGAGGTTCCTCACGTCCTGCCTAATTAAGAGGGCCAACTGACAGAATAAAAGGAATGCAAAACAACATCGATCCGTGAAAGTTTTCCAAACAAATTAAATTTCTACTCGAAAATCTCGCGTTGAAAGGCTACGTTTTGTGATTTCCAACAGTAGTAGTAACCGTTCTCTACTTATTGATAGAGCGAAAACTACCTGGGCTTATCACAAAGCTCATTTCCAAGGTTTACTCGTGATCGAGTTTTTTCCGTAATATAAAGTTCAATGCATTACAATGTGAATTGCTGACTAGCAAGTGAAAAAGATAACAATGTGATCTGTATGTAGGTAAAAAGACCACACAAGAGCCACACTCTATTCATTAAATTTCGACAATATTATTCCCTCAGGAGTGAGACAGCCTAAAATAAAGAAGTACTGCTGAGCGACGAAGTGACCTATTATGGTTTTAGGATACCGGACGGCAGTGCGATATCTCAAACCGCACAAAAGCAAGCGCATTCAACAAGATTCTAAGTAACAAAATCTCTAGCCCGTGCAAAACTGATGCAAATCTTCGTTTTTCTCTCCTTATTTTGGCGCCTACGTGTTTTTAAGCAGTTTTGGATTTTTATGCTTTTGGTTGATTTGCTCACCTGCAGCAGACATACATCCATCCTCCGCTCAGGCCGCCAATGTTGCCGTCCTACAACCGGAATTCGTGCATCCACACGCCTCACTTGCCGAGTCCATCACCATCAGAAGAGCAGGCATGAAGAATTACACTTAAAAACTGCTGGAAACCGACCGAATTGGCAAATATATCATTTCACACGTTAAAGAACTTGCCCTTCATTCGAGAATTATTCGCAAAACCCCTTACGTTAAAAACACAATGACGTGTATAAAGGTGCATCTTTGAGTCAAATCAAGACTGGTGTTGTGCTACAGGCAACAAATTGGATAATCTTTGATCATGCTCCATCGATTTTTCAATTTCTTGTGTATTTTAGTCATTGGGACAGCGTTTTTTCGTTCACCGTAAACTGAATGCCAGGGGAGAAAAAGTTCACATATTGAGTGAAACCATCAGTCCTATCTCGGATAATGGCAATAAAGGTGTCCTCAAAATTTCGTGTTCACAACTGTGGTCAGTAGTGCTCAAAAGTCAGCGTCCCAAGTCGCTTCGATATCGCATCAGCAATTAGGCTGGGCAGCGGCGACCGTGACAGTGTGCCCCCGACTTGCTCATACACAGGTTCATTGGGGTGAAAAAGTTTCATGGACTTCTGAGAAGATCGGTAGGAGGCCTCATCTTCAATTTACCGCCTTTTTCTGCTTCAATGTTCTTCCAGCAGAGTTTGCATAGAGTCTGTCAGAGGTTGACAAATAAATGTGAAATTTGACCTCAAGTCTAAAGACATTACCATTTAATCATTCGAAACTCGAACTCCTTGAAGCTTACGCGTGAATAGCTCAACTAAGATGACAGTTATTCCATTTAGCTGTGTGGAAACTTAAGAAAATGAAGTAGGGGTTCCAGGTTAGTAACCATTCAGGAGGCCGTAGAATTTCGCGATTACGGCATTCTTGGGTTCGAATCCGTTTCATGTTGGCTTTCGAAGTTTTGTCAGTCCCTTGATAATGTTGGTTATCAGCGTCCTTGTCGTATCCTCTCCTCAAAGAATGCTAGCGCGTTTACCCTCCAGAAGCGTTATGAGTTTTCCCATGAATTTAGACTTATTAAGCGTAGCTGGGAACCGTTTGTTGTCGATTGAGAGTATGACAATGCTTTTGTTGCTTTTAATTACCAAGACCGCTTCGTTTCCTGTTTTAAAGAGTGTTTTAGTGTTCATTTCTATTGTCCCTAAACGTAGACTCACCTGCACGTCTGAAGCTTCAGATGAAAAACGAGCTTTTCCATTTTCGTTCATTAACTTCTGTTCAATTGTCTGCTTCTTGCATCTTTCTACCATTTGTTGTGGGCACTTACTATCTTTAAAGTGGTCGTTTACCGATCAGGTTGCGGGTCACACTCGACACATTGCGTTGTTAAACGGAAGCTATAGTCCTCGTAGGCAAATACATAGCGATGCATAATTATGCAGAAGAAGAATTGACAAAGGCAAGACACACTAGAATAGCCACGTTTAACATATTAGCCATCACCATTCACCAATGCCAGGGTTTTAATAACGCAGAATTTGAATCCAAACTCCCTAGTTATTGAGCGTTAAGGAGAACGTCCTAGTATTAGACTAAATGATCATTGTTAAGATTGAAAATATTGACTGTCAAGGGAAAGTAGTTCTGCGATCAGGTTTCGGAGCATGCTCGATGAAGGACCCCCCAACAGGACAGCAAGCCCTTACAACAATGATCGATCGTTCGACGCTCAAGGACACAGGAGTCGGAGTTCGAATCTCAGGTCATCCACACTCGGGATTGGGTATGTCTGGCGGACAACAGCCAACAAGCCACAAGGAGCAGTTTTAGTTTCCCTCGTGTTTGCCAGCACATGTTCCTACATGTATGTGTGTATGAAATCCTAGTGTGTACGTGCGTGTGTGGGGGGGGGGATCAGGCATGCGTGTGGCACTCTCAGACGAGCTCTCTAGCCGTGTTAGCCACTGCGTCCATTCCCCGCACCAGACATCTGACAGGGTCGGAGAGTGGCTGGGACATGGAAATGTAGATGGGGAGTGAGGTCAACATCTCCTCGCATTTTCCTCAATACAACAAATCAGATGAGCTTGAAGCTACTTTTGTGCGCTACAATCCGTGGCTTGGAAGGTTGCCAACTGAAGGGATAACTCGGAGCTCGTAGTTCACACACAGTGTGTGTGTGTTTGTATAGAGTACCGACTGGTGGAATGAGAGCTAGGCTGCAGTGTCTCCTCTTTACTGTGCCCTCTATGCCAATCCGACTCCATGGGATCCGAGCCGCCCCTTCTTCTTTTTGTGGGCAAAATTCTGGTCAGTGTGCATTACGGACAAGGAGATATGATGACACGCCTAGACACGGGTTTACGCCGTGCCAGCCGCCTGCGTCCTCTCGCCTCCGGTCCTCCTGACTTCGTCTTGACATTGTGCCCAGGTGGGAGCGGGGGAGATGGTGCGGTAGACGCTGCGCATGTCTGCTATCCTTATAAACCGATTCACGTGCAAGTCACCGTCCCTGTTTTTACACTGCTGTTTGCGCACACAATGGAGGTCGCGGAATCAGCGGTCTATCTGTCACATGACAAATCGACCGTTGCGAGTGACAGTGTCTACCGAGTGTCCCGTGGAGCGGTGAAACACCAGTGACATGCGCGTAAATGAGTTTATAGTCGAGTAGACCTTCTGAGCATATACTGCTCCCTCACTTTCTCCACCTATCTGCCTCGTATGACAAACGAAAGTGGGCTCGGATGCAATGGCTGCCAGAACTTAACGACCCATCTAAGTGTGCTGCACAGGACCTGGCCCACACAACATGTGCCATCTCAATATTTCTTTTTCTCTCCAAGTTGACGCGACAATCCAGCGGTGCGTTACAACGGTTGGTCAGTCCGTCAAATAAATTATCTAAGATCTGTCCCGCTCCTCTGTTCTAGCCTGCAGACTAAATACGCTCAGGCGAGTACTGCAATGCTTCTTATATCTTTTGCGTAAAAAATTATCGAAAATCGGTCACTCTCCATGGTCCGGTCTTCGCCAAAAAAAGATCACAATATGGAATCCGATAATGCTATGCGAAATCTTAACAAACGCAAAATTTCCATGGTTTTTATGACGATATCTGCTTTTTACCGTTTGTCCATTCGTCTTTAGCTCACTGTTTGAAGATGTTGCTCATCGAAAATTACAATTATCTAAAAAATAAAAGTTTCTGAAATCAATCTGAAACTGTTATTTGTGCTCGTATTCGTAAGTAACGTCTATCCAAAAGATGCACAGAGCAATAAAGTGCCAACTTTACAGCTCTAAACCAATGTGCGTAGTTGCACACAAGCGGCGAAATCTGTAGATCGTTCCTGTTTCAAATGTATATTGCCATAGAAACTGCATTTCGCACATCCGACTGCACTGTTCCGTATGTCATTAACAGGATAGCAACCGGTTCTGATATTTTGAAGCAAAAAGGCATCTTATGTACGTAATTATTTTTCACAACATGAAACTGACGTTCTTTAAGCGAACACTTAAAACCGAGTTTTCATTTACCCTGTCTATTAGCTTGTATCCATTCGTCCGCTTTGTACAGCACTTGGATCAGTTTACTTACCGCATACGGATTTCTCTCTTTTATTTATTCGAACAACGGTAATATTAATATTCTTCGACGGAAATAAACACTGGCACAAAGTCTGCAGTGGAGTTACTCAAGATTACCACCGGCAGCTCTATTTCACAGCCAGTGCGTCACAGTTTAGATCTCTCTTCTCTCCTGCCAGGTAGCGGTGTCTAGGTAAATGCTTTACACAGCAAAACCGCTTATGTTGTTGGCAAGTCATATCGTAGCGTCAGCCGAAGCTCACGTCGCTATTCCAGATTTTAGAGTCATGAAAATTGCCATAGCAATATTCAGAGGACGAGGTGGCGACGTGGTAGCATTGCTTTCGATAACTCCTCTTCAGGCCGGTACGGTTATATGGGAACGGCGTACAGTGATTGAAAAAATCGATAAAAGTTGGTTTTAAAAACACGGGCTAGGCGGGAACGGAAGGGCGCAGAAAGTTGTGTGTGGTTAGTCAACCTTTGACCACGGTGAGCGCGGAGCCTGAAGGAGGTTCTTCTGTGCGCATGGGGTAGGTTTTCGCAACCCGATGACGGCCGCTTCTGCTGTTGCTAACAGGCGCTGTCCGAGTAGCTTAGGGTAGCTCGAGGGGACCTTATAAATCACACGAAATGCTTCAGCGGGGTTCACACGATGCCCTGAATCAACTGCATGCGCAATGATGGTGCCGTCTATTCTCCTGGTTTCGCCTTTTGCCAGCCGTGCGAGGTGCTCTCGTATTCTTTTGGAAAGGCGTCGACTCTTACGGCCAATATAACCTGCTGCACAGGAGCAAGTGAATGAATAGATGCACATTGAGGTGGTCTGAGGTGGCAGTCTATCCTTGACTTCCCCGCGTAAAATAGGGTTAGTAGAGAATGATGCGCGAACTCTTGCTGCTGAAAAGGCTCTCGAGATGACTTGATCGAGGCGTCTTCTTAGGAGTTCACTTGCAGCGTCTCCTTAGAAAGGAACTTTGAGGATCTAAGTTTTCTTCTCGGCGGTCAGTGTGGTGAGTTTTGCGGGTCGTTCGGCAATGTTCTTTGCAATGAGCCTGTCAGGATACCCCTTTTCGCGAAGCAAGTGTTGGATTTTTCGAAGTCTCTCCTCGATATTATCTGTTGAGCAAGTTTTCTAGTTCTTTGTACCAAACAGCTGACTGGATTTCGTTGATGTTGGAGGGGTACGGAGCTAGCGAAGATTGTGTATTGTCTAGACCAGGTTTATTCCGATAGACGCTCCTTCGGATGTTACCGTCGGGTTTTCTGCTTAGAAGCACATCTAGGAAAGGAAGCGAACCGCCCGATTCCATCTGCAACGTGAGTTTGATTGACGGATGTGGCCGATTTACAGCATTTGAGAGGGCAGCAACATCGGTGTCTGCCGTGGCAATCGCAAAGATATCATCGAGTTAGCGACTGTAATGTTTAAGCTTGTCGATCTGATCGCTTAGCTGAAATCTCTCCAGCTTGCCCATAAAGACGTCAGCTAAGAGAGGTACAAGAGGCGAGCCCATAGCAACGCCGTCTATTTGTCTCTAGAATTTGTTGTCAAAAAGGGACTGCGCATTTAGTGTGCACCTTAGTAAAAGTTCCTTGAGTATGTTCGCCGGCATTCCTAGTACTTGCTGATTGACAGATAGAAAATCACAGATGTAATCAACTGTCTCGGTGACCGGGACGTTTGTAAAAAGCGATGCGACGTCTAGTGAGAACATCATCATGCCGTTAAGGATGAAGTTGTTAATGTCGTCAATGAGTTGAAAGGTATCTTGATAACTACGTGATGCTAGTTGATGCTGTATGGGCTTGAATTTCTCTGCTAACAACTTCGCTATCGCATGATACGGAGAGTTCGGCATATCTAAAATCGGACGAACTGGTAGGCCTTTATTACGGATCTTGGGTAAACCATATAGTCGAGGGATATGTGCGCCAACTGGCCGGAGGTGTTCGAGGTCACCGTCACTTATCTAATCTCCTGTGTGAAGCCTTCTTAAACAGTCAGTCAATTTTGCCTCTGCGTCATCTGCGCAATCCTTTTCTTTGTCTACCTTTCTGAATTTCTGCTGGTCAGGTAATATGGACTGTGTCTTTGTGATGTAGCCCGATCTGTTCATTATAACGACGCCTGTTCCTTTATCAGGTCTAGTTACTAAGATCTATTTGCTCTCTCGAAGTTCTTATAACTTTTCCACATGTGCTTTTGTCAGCAGTAATCGATATTTTTGTCCCTTTGTTTAAGTACTGATAGTCGCAATTCACCAGTGTTGATTTAACATGTTGGATACTATCTGTGGGAGCGGACAGTAGATTGTAGGCTTGGTTCCAGAGGTTCTCGAACTGAGTTGCCAACTCTAACTGATTAACCTTTCGACGAGGTATGCAAAATTTAGGACGAGGGGATAATACTCCAATTGATGCTTTATCAAGTGTCATATAAGAGTGGTTGTGTACATACCTAGGTGGATCTTTCGCATACAATGACTAGGG
>CACRXP010000119.1:491215-510849 GCA_902702965.1 Spirometra erinaceieuropaei
GAAATATTTGGCAAAATCTCCCTCATCTTCAGAAGCCCTCCGCTAGCATTTCAGTCATTTTTGTGTCATGACCCCCGGGCGGCGATCTATTATTTAGGCCCTTGGTTTCTATTACCGCGATGTGCCCGCTTATTTGATTTAGGTAGGCATGTCATATTAGGTTAAGGTTTCTGGCTCAGTTTTGGGAAACGACTAAATATATAGTTAGCGTTAAGGCTAGGGTTATGTGAAAGTTTTGGATTAGAGTTTGGGTTTAGATAAGGGTTAAGGCTAACGCTAATTTTACCTCCTGCATTCCGTCTTGTCCAATCCGGCCTCGTCTAATCAATAACCTTTGATTTCCTGTTTTCCAACCGGTTACACACCCCTTATCCGCACCTTTCAATCTGCCTGGCCTGTTTCAATACCTCGTTGGAGTAATAAAACAGCGTAAGGAAAAAATATCAGTTTTATCAGTGTCCTCCACAGATTCCGTTCATAGCCGCGCCCAGCTGCTTTACCGATAAAACTAGGCCTTGTTTTCCCAGTGAGCCCACATGCCAATTCCTCGTCGGTTCCCAAACGAAAGTGCTCGATGTGAACTTATTGGTCCCTCTGTTGACAGGTTCGGCCTAATTGATGAGATATTTTGAGTATGTGACAGTATTTTTGGTTTTGTATCCTGACTGAAAACTAGGTAAGGATCGAGAGAAAGAGGCCAAGCACTTCGTGGCATACAAGGAATACCTACTCTACTTATTTAAGTGGATTTCAGTCCGACACGATTATTTCGGTTTGGTGATGCATCGTTCGAGAATGGATCGTCTGTTGTAGACGGTATGATGCATTATCTACAATGACCTCATCTCAGAAAGTTGAGGAGCAATCGTTGTAGACGCTTAATGTTTATTATCTTTAATTGCCCTGCTTAATTTGGGTTGCTATATGTCAATGTAATAAAACCTTCCCACCCGAAAAACCTGTTGACTAATTATCTATACTTATTCTGCTATTCCTCTATGCATACATAGGCCTCGCCCGTAAAACCCCTATTACTACCTTTTCCGTAAGACAGGCACCTTTGGCTGGTCGTGTGTGTTTGGTGTCCTTCACCCGATCGTTGCCGAAAACACTCTATCCTATCTTAAATGCTCCAGAGGGCCCGTGAGGACTGACAGTGTTTGTGTTTTACTTCGTTGCCAGATAAGCGAGGTTCTAAATATTTAAGGATCTTGCGGATCTAAATCTCACTAGCTTGGCTGACGTTTGCACTTCAGTAAATGTCCGAATGCGTGTCATCGGATTGTAGTGAGCACATTATTTTTTGCATGTAGAGGATTGAAGTACACTAAAAACTGCCCACGAATCGCTAGTGATATTCGAGTCACAGTAGTCGGCAAGCTTTCGTTAAAAGTCATTCAATGAGTTCGGGTGCTGACAAATATTTAAGAATGAGCGGCAGTAAAAGGTACTCTGAGGAACCAAAATAGTGTTGCCCCTTAGAGGGCGTGTATTTCTTACTGGCAGAAAAAGTTGATGTAAGCAACATAGCCGAGAATGATAAAAAAACAGGAATTTATATATTCTTGAGGCAAACCCCTTGCAAATCAATAATATATTACAAAACACAAACACTTGCCATGACTAAAATGACTGTATGCAACAAAGCAAGGCCACTGCTACATGCTCACTGTGCATGGTCAAGAAAGAATCAATGAAAAAAACCGAATAATTCTTCCTTGAATTCGCTTACATAAACGGAGGTAGGTGCAAACATAAATCTCATGTACTAGCTTACTTTGGCACTAAGGACGAGTAAAGTTTAAATAAATGTTGCACTTTTTCAAGAACATTCGACGGGACAGTATCTAAATACAGATTACTGTGTAGCTCCGTAATGATTGGAAAAAAGAGTGCTTCACAGACGTGCTCCAAAAATGTCAACTAATTTTTTTAAGAAATGAAGAAGTATATCTTCGAATAGTGCTAATAATCCCCCTTTTGAACAGTAGCATGCGGACTACATTTAAATGGTCTGACAAGGACAACGATCTTTCTCCAAGAAAGTGTCCAAGTTCTGTGTGGTTAGTCGCGATCACCGGCAGGCATTTTTTTGAAGAACATTTGGCTACCAGTTCAGGCAAATTCATGCACTATGGAATGCAGTATTTTTGTCGCACGAGCACATATTGCAATTAAAATGAACTACAGAGTCAACTGTATTGCAAAGCAGTCTTCTTAGGTGTCCCAAGGGGGTGGATTGCAAAAAATGCCTGGAAACATTCCACTTCGTGACAAAACCTGCATTTATTCGATTATTCAGTGCAAAAACTGCTATTGTTCTTCTTTCGCTCCGTGGATGATCTGAAAAGCTGAAGCTTCCGTGCGCGTTAGGGACAAAACTATAGCCGTAGAGTATATATAATGAAGTTAGGTCGAAAAAATCAATATCTGGTTGATAAGAGGCTCTCAGGTGACCACATAGTTCTCACGTTCGTTTGGTCCTTTTGCTAGGAAATTAAATCAGCAGCAGCGGGTCATGAGAGAGATTGTTGTTTAATTGGTTGCCAGCAACGACAAGAACGCGCACATTCAGTGACTCGCACGTGCGCAGTTGTGTGTACGCGTCGTCTGAGTGGTGCTTATTATGTCACTCCACTTCACAACAGTGAATTTAGAGCGTCGTTCTTGCAATTTTTGTGTTCTCTGATTGCCTCTGTCTGCAGTGCCTAGGGGAATACAAGCTAAGAACTTCGAGTTTCAGCGCCGACACAAATAACAGCAGCAGCACTCTAGGCTTTCGTTCTCTTGTAGGTCAGCCTATCAGCCCATTCCAGTCTGCTTCGAGTGGATCGACCAGAAGAAGATAGCAGTGGAATCTACACCTGTGTAGTTTTCCACTCCCTTGGTCGGTCGCAAGCCTCGATTTGTATAGTAATTACACCAGATCCGGACGAGGACGAGGAAGTGGAAGAAATCGAGGACGTATGCTCTGACGTCTTCGATTTTCCTGGCAGCGAAGGTCTATTGATGGACTATCGACCAATCTACCGACCCACTGCGGTGCTCGGTTCTTCCAACACAACACAGCGTATGGTCTGGAATACGCGGAATTACTCCTATACTGCTGCCCCTCCGCCCGCAAACGCTGGTCTTTACGGCTTCTTGAGCCCATCTGCAAGCACAGACAGCGCTAATCGACAACTTTATAAGCCCCGCACACTCTCTGAGACTAATACGTCGGCTACTACGGATCTGCGCAGCAAACTGGAACCAGTGTTCCCACAAAATAGTGAAAAAGAAGACGAACAGATGGGGAAGGAGAGGCAGACGACAGAAGCCGAGGCTGAGGGTCGGACGGATTCGTCAACCTGGCAGTCCAAGTCCGCCTACTTCTCCTGGTTGCCAAGAATTTTCAGGCGGAAGAAATCAGCTGAAAACAATGCCTATGAGAAACTGGTTTCCAGGTGATTGATGAACATCTTTTGGATATCATTTTTTTTGATCAGCAACTGTGAATATATTAATTCTGCAGTTAAAGCTAATCCAAACTCTAGCCTGTGTGGTGTGACGCGTTTATTCTCAGCATTACTGGAACCTGAGACAGCCTCGTTAAAAAAGCCAACCACTTTAACCAGTGAACTGCGAAAAAGAGTGCTGTCTAACGGCGTTCTATATGCATCTCTAAGCTCTCATAGGCGAGAGCTAAACTTAGCTTTATCAGGATGAAATGTGCTACCGACCGAATTTTAGTCTTCCATGACCATCGAGTGCATCCTTTCCTCACTGCATGCAGTACCAGTTTTACTGGTTTTGTCTTACTGACCACATCCGAGAAAAAAACCTTTATTATACTTAATCAGTGTTGACCGTTCCAAACCCTCTTCGTCGAACGTTAGACCACGTCTCTGACATGTCTAGGAAAAAAGAGATGAGTTGTAGCTTTGTTTCATGGCATGCTTTTGCTAGGTTTCTATAAGTCAGCATGAGCACTTAACTATAGTTGCATAAACGTGTGGCATCATTCAGAGCACCCAATATTATCAGCGATCGACAGCAGGATGCAGACATGTTTTTGGCGAGTGAGCCATGGGAGAGAATGAAGTCAAACTTGGACAATCCATTCTCACATCAAATCATCGTATTCTGCACTATAATACATTTGGTGCATTTGCATCTAGCACGACTCGCCAGCAGTCTGCCTGGAAGACTGTCAACTGACGGGATAATTCAGTCCAACCCTCCAGCTGGAATAAGACTGCACCGTGGTCTTTACGGAACTTCTCACTCCTGTGATATCTTGGCTCGTGTCCGGCATGTGATGGAAGTTGACCTCATATCACGTCAATCACTACTCCCAACCTTATTTCCACTTGGTTTGAATTAGACATTCTACCGGTGTAGGAGGGATGACGTAGAGAATGAGGTCGATCCAATTCAGAAGCTGCGCTCAGTTTTTTTTACTACAAACGACAACATGCTCTTTGAAAATATCGTGGCTTGACAGTTCTTCACCCGGACAGCAAGGTTTGAACCTACGCAGGATTGAGGTTTAGGACACAATTACCCCTTCGTATGGTTTAAAGCCGATTCTCAATTTTGCAGCATGACAGACCTCCTCAATGAATCCAGGATGCCAGGCTTTCAGTGGCACGTGTGGACGAGCCGTTTAGCTCTGTCAACCCACGTTCATCTCTGGTTATCTTGTTTTTGCGCTGCCAATGAGTGTGGTAAGAGGGCATGAGGCGAATTCCGCGTAAATCTGCTTAGTCATAAACAAATTCGCTCCAGCTACAGTTACGCTCATCTCACGGTACCATGCTGGACGTTCAGACAGTCGTCAGGTCGTCCCTGTTGTGGTCCGATGCCATTTTAAATGTAGAAACCTTCTATTGACCGCAAATGTCTTCGCGGAAAATTCTGAACGCCTGATTTTTGTTTTTTTTTCACGACGACTTATCAAAAACCGTTCCCATTACTACCGTCAATGTGCTTTCATCAACTTGCAGGGTAAAAGTGCTTGTCTACTTGGCAAATTGCCTTTTAAAAATTCATTTTTAGCCGATTTGGACTGTTACGTTCTGTAACTTAACTGTGTCAGTAGCCCTTAAAGAAAATGTCAAGAGGAGTACACACTTTCCTGTTACAATTTCTGGGCCATATCATTTTTATTATCAATGGCTGTCCTATTTAAGCAAATCTACTTCAACACATGAACAGTAATACACAAACAATTAGTAAACATTTCGAATTCTTCGATTCAGATCAAACGATCCATACTATCCCCTGATCCTCCATCAGAAGAGTTTTATGTGAAAATAACTGGCATTTCATCTGCAAGGTCTAGTGTCTGGGGGTTTTCACTCTTTGCTCGATTAATCACTTAAAATATGGGGAAGACGATTCATCTAGTGCCGTCGGACTCGTAGTCGCGACAAAATAAGTAAACACTTAATTTTTGAAATCGATACAGTCATTTATCGTAGATGATACTTTCTTAGGAGGTATTGCTTATTTGAGGTTTAGGTTTGATTGTCCACTGAAGGCCCTACTGTACAGAACTCCTACCTTTATTTTAAGAACAAAACAGTAAACTTCACAAGCACCAACAAAACTGGTCTAAAACGTATGCTGTAAGATTTGTTAATGTCAGGTTTTCAAAAGATATTTGAGAGTACATGTATTTTTGAAAACACTGTTAACCGTGAAATCAGATCTAGATGTCCACATCTTGTCCTTCCACGATAATCTACTTCTCACACTTACTCGCTTGTGCGTTTCTATAAAAGGGAATCAAGGCAAGTACCGCCGGCCGAAAACAAGCTCGTTTCGCAAAATGTAAGTATCTTTGTCCATCCTAATGATACTTTCTTTAGTACTGTGTCGTTATCCAAAAACACAATATTTACAAGACAGTTATATTTCAGAATTGGCCTTTGCACAGCCCAAGGAGAGGCAACTAAGGAGAGGAACGCCCGCTTCACTTGTCTCACAGTCGTCTAATAGAGCATTCATAAACGATTCCAAATTAAAGTCCACGCAGAAGCGGTTGTTCGTCTGCAAAAACGTAAATACCCCCCTCCATTAGGTCTTGGGAATTCATACGAATCTTCGTAGGCAGTCGTGTATGCGCGAAACACCAGTAAAGTAGAAGACGTGCAGACAAAAGTAATAATAGCATGTGGGGTTAGTGCACTGATTCGTTTGTTGTCGGAAACATTCCCATCACGCTGTGCCTGGGAACTGAATCTAGAGCCGTCGAGTAGCAACCATCAATGATTTAGAATGATAATAATTTTCCTTATAATTTCCTCACAGCAAGATCGACAAGACAGACCTTGAACCCGGGCAGGTAAAAATCGCTTAGTAACATCAACCCGCTCAAGATATGCTTATACTTTGCTTGCATCTGCTGCATTAAGGGCTACGTTTATGATGTGGTTAGAGAACAGCTTGGGGTTAGGGACAGGGGCCGTGCCTAAAATGGTCGAGATTAGGCACAGAGTTAGGGTCAGACTTAGGATTAAATGATAGAATTCTGTTTAGGATCAAAGTTAAGTCCAAGCGTAGGGCGAGGTTAAAGTTTAAGGTTCGGATCATAGTCATGGACAGGGTTATGGTTAGTGTTAGAGCCAGGCTAAGAGTTGAGGCCACGTTTAACGTCACAGTCGATGTTAGATTTAGGATCGGAGTAAGGCCTACGATTAGGTGAGCCAGAGAACAAATTCATTGGTGGATGACTCTAAACCAGTCAAACTCCGGGCGCTCTTCTGGACAGGGCGACGCCCCAACCGTTCTGTCAAGGTCACAACACTGAAACATCTCCCTTTTGGGTCTGAAGCTTCAAAAGACTGATGCGGCCTCAAGGCACCAATGACTTATGGCGCCGAAAGAAGAAACTCTTGTTTCTCAGCCATCACGATAAGGGCGAAGGTCGTTGCCGCGTCCATTAGTTTGCGCCCGTGCGATCAGGCCAAGGCTATTACAACCTCGAAAACACTAATTGTAGACAGAAAAGGGCAGCAGGGACCGCGAGTGTTCGGCCCTGAAGCCGTATCCGGGGCTTACGGTTTGAATACAGGCAACAAACGGACGCAAAGTGGAGCACGAAAAAGCGACACGCCTACGTGCGCGGTGGGCTCATCCCATCTGGATTCGTCAGTCTTTGATGCTGATCTGTTGCGTATATCGTCCGAGAATTCAGACCCATAACAAAGGTATTTCATTTATCACCTCTTCTTCTGTTACCTACCTGTGGATCTTTTTACTGTGGGCAGAGTGCAGACAAGGAAGACGCAAACTAGAAGGGCTATTGTGGCTTGTTTGCGTCATACCTAGTTATGCATCAGATTATGCGGAAAGGGCCAGTTTGGCAGCGTCTAGGTGGGCGAAACTTTCAGTCACAGTTAGGAGGGCTTTGGCTCATAGTTCGAGTGGACGGGGGTGGGGGCGTGGACTAAAATGCCCAGTAACCAAACTGAATCGGGTCCAGATGTCCGGTCTTCGTCGTTCAGGTTGAGGCAGGTCGGTCTAATGACAGTAAATGGGCCAACAAATAGGCATCCCTACCCCTCTGGTCTTTGTCATTTTTTCCTTCGTTTCCAATTAGTATATTTAACAGTGTAAAGTCTTAGCTACCGCGGACTATTGCTATCATTCAAGACTGGCCAGTGAGATCGAAAAAGTGGAATATCCACATTGGTAAGACACAGGAATAGGAGTCGCCTGTAATGACGTTGGTGTCTATTCCTGCGTCCTAATCCAAATGCCAACCTAATCCTATCTTAACTCTGACCCTCAAATTAACCATAACCTTAGCTGGAACTCAATCTTAAACGCCGACCTTAACTTCCCTGGAATTTAGCATGAGGCCACCTGTATTATGAGGGGGTTCCTATTCACCTGTTCTACGTTTAAATTCGATTACAGATCATTAGGATAAAATTACCTTCCAAATCCCTTATGAGCACTGCTTTAGAAAACACCTAACACTGTGTTGTTCTTATTTATCGCTAGTGACAATCCGGAACAACCGAAATTTCTGAATATCATCATGCCTCGCGACTTACGAATGTCATGATTTAATAAAACATGACATAGGTGGCCTATGCAGATTCACGATTAGGATCTGTAGGGGTAGCAACGCGAGCCATCGACGTAAGCGATCTGGTGTTCTTTAGCCAGCAGGCTACATGAGATTAGATTGCACGATTTCTGGAGAAAATGTGCTGCCATTGATAACTAACATAGTATGAGGCACCATCCGAGGTAATACGCCTCCACCCTAACAAACACAATGTATCCAAACTTTCCGCAGAAGAGCCTGCAGCCGCTTTCCTCCCGGCTCCGTATCGATCGCGAATCTCAATCCACTTGAGCACCTTTTGCACTGATTGGATCGTAAGATGCGGCAAATCAAATTATTTTATTATCCGACAAATCTTGTCAGAAATATCTCAATATGGCGTGGGCGGATGACTCAGAAAGTCTTTTTCAGGCCTGTTGCAGCATACCTCGATAACGATGTGCAGAAGTCGTAGTAAGCGGACCGCAATAAAGTCAATGGTCCTCTGCTGGATGAGCGATTGAAGCGTTGTTGCTGGAAAGGACCAGACAGAATTAGTAAAACGAAAAGCAACTGAAACAACTATGAGTGCTCAACGATGCGCGAGAATTACGTAGTTTTCGTCTTGCGTAACTTAGACGCGTGGATGGGGGTCGTTCACGAACATTGGAGCACTAGGGTTATGGAATTCGTATCTCTAATGCCTTTACCTCCTTTGCGCTAGTTGTTTGGCGCAACCAGCATGCAAGTACTGTCATATGAGAATTACGTAAAACGTCACTGTTGGAATCCCAAGATCCTATTAAATCTCTCAATAGCCAAGATCAGTGGAATCCTGATGAATGTCAGGAATGATTTACCTAGGTTTCTGAAATCAGTCTCTTGGAATTGAACATCCTACCTGGTATTTTCACCCTTACGAAAAGTGCATATAGGTAAATGCAAATGGCACTGTTTATAAGTAATGGGCAAGGGTTCACTCAGTAGCATGCAACTGTTACTTTACTTCTTTTTCAAAAGAAGGTGAATTTCAAGTTCCAGAGCACATGAATAGCCCTCACAAAACTTCGGTGCCGAAGAGAGACTTGGAAGTAAACAGTAGACTGAAGCAAAAATAGTTGGGTACTGTGGTTTTGGTAAAAAATTTCGATCCCGAGGAAACATCGGTAAAGGAGCATTGATCCGGGGGGAAGGAAGAAAACTTATTTTCTGAATTTTCAAGTAGTGAGCTTGGTTAACGGCCAGGCCGGATGCGCGCGTGATCTGCGAGATTTATAATAACAACTGTTCTCAAGTTCTTCCAGCCTCCGGCGGTAGATATTCAAATTCGCCACGCGGATTTTTGGAACGCAGGTAGCGCTTTTATGATAGAACATATTTTCCTATGTAAGACAGTGATGCGGTAACAAAATAACAGTTTGAAAGCTATATGATGCGTGAATATCTGACAGTAACCTCATAAGACAATACACGTACCGCCTCCCTACCCATCAAACATTATGTTGGCGCCACAGTGTCAAGGTAAGAAGACGTATGATCGTCACAAGATACGACTACAAAAGCCGTTTGGTAGTTTCAGATCATTCATTGTTCCTAGTGATGGGTTTCTGTGGGGATCCGACAGCGGAAGCAATCTAAATGTCGGCCCACGATACTAACTTCTAGTTCTATTACCAACTATAATCTGAAAGTCGATTTTCGGTCTCAATTCGGGCAAATGGTCTTGACCAAATATTATACAATAAACGCGTGTACGTTTAAGTTGCAGAGCTTTGTCGTTCGCATGGCTTCACCAAATTTATTTTCGCAAACCCAAAACCTGATCTAAAGGAGAGATCTTACCATATTACCTCGAGAATGATAACGAGCTTCTAAACAGACTTAGACTTGATTTGGAGGTATGGATGTGTCACTCTACATGGCTCATTTTTTCCTGGCGTTGGCTTAATGTACGGGCTGACGCAGACGGCATTATTTTTATTGCATGTCTTTTCACTTTTTATTTAGGATAAAACGACTGTAAATGGTGGCTCAGTTCCTTTGAAAACAACGGACAAGTCAACTCCTATCAGGATGGTTTCTCGGATGATTTCAAACGAAGGAACCTCAACCTGCATGAAGGTCCACCCTGAAAATCCTCAGTCTGCTTGTAGGCCTTCTTTCTTACTTAGAATATTTACGGTATTTTCTGCTGCCTCTCACCCATTTCTGCGGTTGTAGTTGGTCAAAATTCTATTATTCTCGTGGCGTCTAGAATCACGGTATAGAGCACGAAATGCAAGATAGGAAGGTGCGCATCAGCTTGTGGGAGGTTTTGCTATGTTAGCACAAATATAACCCTGCTCGAGACCAATCCAAGCATCTGTTTTAAGCCTTGTTTTAGAGCAAACTCACTGTCACTAGTTGGCACGCAAGCACAATAACAAATAATCCCGAATAGGTATAGGGGATGAGTTAATAAACTGCTTGCAAAGTAGAAGACCCCGTCATAAGCGCAGACCTGATTGATTTGCTGCATAGTCCATCGTATTTGTTTTAATAAATTAGTCACTCTTGTATTTTAAAATCTCCAAATAGCCACAAGTTTGTTCAATAACAACATAGGTCTTTAGAAACCGGAAACCCATTTACCGATTTTTGACGTTGGCTTACCAATACTTTTGCATGCAGCCTAACTCAGTGCGTTTGAGTTAGATAAGGTATTAACAGCTGCCTACTATTTCTAACGTATATGCACATCTTCCACTACAAAAGCCACGCGCCCTAATGATAATGTGGGAGTTCTTCATGAAAGTGATCAAACGGAATTTTTCGACTTTTGAGTAGCCTTTTCAAGGTTGGGTGGTCAAAATTTCAGGCATATCTACATATTCTTAAAAGAAGACGCAACATGGAGACTGGAGGATCCACCCCCCATAGCGTAGACGCATGCATTGAACGCTAGTCAAATAGTTGCATCCAACTTGCCATTCCGAAGGCCTGCGTAAAGCTTCAAGGACAGTCCTTTGGCAAAAAGAGACAGTTGGTGTTCATTAATATCTCATTTGTCTCACCAGTTGAGTCAAGAACTATGGTTCTATGGACTTAGGATTATCGAAGCACGAGCTTTATTCATTCCATTGATGACAGGGCAAATCAGAGAGAACATCTACAAAAATTGGATGCTAAAAGTTAATTCAATTTGTTGGCTCAATTGCGCTCGAATTAGAGCCACCATAGCTGATTCCCATCTCCAGCTCCAACTCAACGAGTTCCCTGTTCCGGATTGACCGACATCTGCCTGCACTCCTTGTATCAGTTATGAAGGAGAGCCTGAGGGACCGAAGTAAGAGGAGTGAAAGTGTGCATCTTAGAAACACTGTTACAAATTATCCGCAAGTTGTATACAGGAACATAAGCGCGTTACTTTCGAACTATCTTACTGTAGGAAAATTTTTTGAGTAAAGAGCAAGTCAGAATGCTTAACGACAGTCTCATCAAGAGCTTCAAACATGGATAGCATGTAATAGATAGATCCATTTTAGATGGTTAGTTGACATAATTATGTTCCCCCGCTCCATTTGTTCCGTTCATTGTCTTCGGTCCCCGCGACTAATATAATGTCTTTCCAGTGGGTGCTTCAGTGCGTTCAATGTCCGACATGTGCAATCTTAGTCCCAACCGAAAATGTGGCGCACCAGTAGTATTGTGGTTATATAGGCTCAAACAATCCATGGGATTGGTTGGAACCGGTGAGCAAAACTGTAAATAAAGTTGAAGAAGAAGGCAAAACGACTGAAGTGAAAAGCAGTAACGGCCTGCGTGAACGCAGGTTTCACGGTTCGCACACTGAAAGGCCCATAAATTTTACATCATGCTGGAGGTACGGACGACATATTCGTGGACAAGTCAGTGGGATCTACTCCTTGCTGGACGAGTTCCATGGGTCAACGCCGCGCAATTTCTCGGGTTGCAATTATGTATTCTGCGATGGAGGACTGGTTCAGGGTCCAGGCTTGGGCCCGCGGAGACTAGCACTAAGTTGTCAATCTGTTCCCTGCGAGTCTAGAATGCGCGCTAACAGTGCGACCAGGTGAACAGCTGTTTGTCGGCAATTATGGTGTTTTCTTACGTAGTTTCGATGCCGTTTTCGTTACAGGGGTTAGGTTGATCTGAATTGAATCACCTTCGTCCGCCATGTGGACCCGAAACTGTCCTTTTATCAACTTTAGCTGAAAGACGCATGCAAATCAGCTCCCTCCGTCACTTACTAGCTTGCTTGCTGTTCACAGCAGTATGCTAATTGTGAAGTCAGCCTTTCCTGAGTTGGTTGACAAGGAGATAGGTAAGACGACAGAGTTTAAATGAGTGCGGAGTTGGCTTGTCAACATATTAGTTCGTTGCAATCAGTGGTAGGTCAAAATATGCTTTTTTAGTTTGTCCATTTTATATAATCCCTGTGTCGATATAAAAATGAAGAGACTGTATAGGGACTGCCACCCGGCGGTTAGGTCTAAAGAATCATTTCTGATGACCAAAATTCTTCACGGGATTTCGTCACGCGTCCTCTTATACTTTATTCGTATAACTATAGTTCAGAGAGTCAAGAAGTAGTGCATATGGTAGATGATTGCTGACCAATCAGGTTACGGAACATGCTTGTTCCATTGTGCCTTGGGGCTCAAACTAGAAGCTTCGCTGACAGTCGCATAGCAACTAGTGATATGTGTAGATAAGGTGATACCGACAAAGACAAGGGAGACCGGAATGGCCATTTCTGGCTTATTAGCCAGAAACAGATTTATGTACGAAACGCACATATCCAGGTCTCTGTCAGCAGATTTCGCTATATTATAGTTACTTTTCATAATTTAATGGAGGGATTATTCAATCGCACTGTGAGCTCATTTAGCTCCGAAAACAGTCAAAGATCGATATTTGATTCCTTTTTTGTCGTTGGTCTTTTGGGGCAACCGCTGACGCATAAGAAATCACGTTAGAAGCAACAAACACAGTGGATTTCGGATAATAAAGACGTATCGGACCGACATATTTCGTCCAATTAAGTCTTTGGTCATTTGTTTCATTCCTTCCATCCTCTGCTATTGTCACCGCTGCGTTTGCCAACCGTTGCTGGGTCACAGTCAAATCCTTCTTGTCAATTTAAGCGTTTGCACAAGTCTATACTGCTTACCGGCTAGCATGTCTCTGGAGTGCGCAGATGCTATGCAGATCCCTATCCGCGATGTATCCTGCAGCTAGTGATACGCATGTTTTCTGTCCGAGGTATATGCAGTCCCCTCGGCCCTGCATCTCGGACGCCTGGATTCCAGCACCGCCCCAAGTAGTCAAAATAAAGTAAAACAAAGTAAACCTAGGGTATGCATGCGATTTACTCCTTTCTCCTCTAGAACTCGTCCTCAACAAAAACCTCTCCAACTGATGGACGTTCTGTCAAACTAACGACCATTCAGCAGTTCTCTCATTATTTGTGCTTGTAACCATCGCTCTGAACAAAGTTTGTCCGGCAGATATGATTTCACAAAATATGTTCTTCTTTATCTAAGTGCCATTTTGGGGGAAAGTATCACCTAAGTGAAGTACAAGAACCCGTTTGTGAACGTGCATAAGGCCTGCGTGTACCCATGAGTTTTATGTTGGCAGGGAGACTTTTAATTCAGAAATTCATAAAGCCGAATTGCAAAACTTAAATGAAATAAACTGCTATTTAGTCCGTAAATATTGTTCTGTTTTTTTTTGACAGTAACAGAAAGCCAAATGTAACTGGAGTGGCGTTTTGTATCCATAAGTTCTCATCAAACAGAAAAATAAGAATCTATGGGCCGGGGGTCTATTCATGCAGTCAATATCTGTGTGCAGCTATAAGATCAACTGTAATAAGTAAGTGTAGTGATTTTTTGGCGGGAACACTTGTTTCCACATGCCTCCATGAATATCGAGGACAATCAAGCGAAGAAACTTAAAAGGATTTATTTGCAACACGAAAAATTACCGATATGTGCCTGTATAGTGCACTCTGTCTGATAGCTTTTGATAATACCAGCAGTAACGCATATGTGCTTGAAAACTGCTGCTGCTGCTTAATTCTTTACATTTTTGCTTTTAATGTGCAGCCACACATTAGAGTACTCCTGAATTCAGGAAGGAAAACCGATCAGGTACAATGCTGCAATAAAGACTTCTGAATTTTTCCATCCGTAGTTTCACGCTCCCTTTTTACCACCTTAACCGGGAGGGAGAGGGTAGGGAAACATGTGGCTCATGGGAATAATTGGAAAGGGCTTAACTATTCCCGCAAAGCTAAAGAAAATATTCTGCGTCCCTCTGTCGTAGACTGCTCCTGTGTCTTTCTTAAAGGGCTTTCGCTGTTCATTTTATTTTTCCAACGTCATCCATCTGTTACCTTGGCGTGAAAAGATCTCTGTCAGTTCAAGCATTTTTCTCCATCTATTGTGCTGAAATAATCCATCCAGTTGAGCAAAAAACGCCTCACTTATGTGTTTTAACAAGGTGATCATCTCTGGACTGTCTAATATTACGAGCCCAACGTCAGATCTGAGGTCATGAAAAATCCGTTAACTGGCTGGCAGTGTCAATACTGTCCAGCAGGAACAAATATGATATTGAATGGTTCTCTGAACTTGTGTACTGAGGTCCTGGCAGTCTTCTATTTTCCAACTACTTCTTTGCTTTTATTCTCCTGGTTTGCGCGATAGTGCTCTGGTGGATTACCTGCGCGGTCAAAGTGGGATGGTTGTTCAGTTAGATGGATCGTCAGTTCCTCCGTCGGGTGAGATGATTATTTTTGGGGGGTCACACATATACATCATACGGCGTCGACTTATAACCTTCTTGCCACGAAATGCTGCAACGGTCGGATGAGCTGTTTGAGACATATGTGCTGTAAGGGATAACATTCCGCGCTCATGGCGGCTGCTCGTTCGGCTAAGGTCCGTTCGTATGATGTTGCTTTTTCACTGTGTAGTTTCTTGTGTATCAGGTCTGTGAGACAAACTACATGATTTTAAGGATTTGAACTTTCGTGTTATAAACCAGGGGAACAGTGAGTTCAAGCTGAATTGTACAAACTAGCTGGTTTGAAGAGCACAAACCAAATTTTCCTGAAAAACCGCCTTATCGATTTTTCACGGCAGTTATACAAATACAACCTTTTACACCGCCACAATCGCAACTACCGGGGAGAGGCAAGTAGATAAGTCGACGGGGAAAAAACAAAACTCGACAAAGAGGTCAGCAAATGCGAGAACTTTAATTTCTGCTCACATGTACTACGCAGTACCGGCTCTGAAAATGGATAAGGACACAAGAATTTGAAATGTCGGTCGGATCTTATTTCGTAGCCGTACCTGCAATAGACAAGCCCCAGCCTAACTCCTAACCTAAATCCCTAACCCTAGCCCCTAAGTACAACCCCCAACCTTAACTCCTAATCTCTAACCCTGGCCACTAACCCCTAAAAGGTACGGCTAAGAAATAAGATTTTGCCGAAATGTCAGCCAGTTATTAGACTTACTGCAAAGACCTCTTCATATTCCTAGTAGGCCTTCAGCCTCGGATTCCCCTCTTATCTTGCAAGATCTTTGTACTTTTTTCCCGAAGAACGTAACTTCAACCGATCATAATGCTAAACCTTGTCCACAGAAGCCAGGAGACGAGCCCTAGGAAGCAGTCGTGAAGAAGAATCAATCGCCTGAACTAGATCTGCTATTGTGTCGGATGATGGGCTCGAGCAAAAATCCGAATCGTCAGGCGAATAAAATTGTTATTCCATCGGTCGTGTCTCCGTTTTTACGAGTGCTGTATGTTTAGGCGACTGATGAAATCCGTTATTCATCAAGTCGATTTACAGTTATCTAAGAAGGACCAATATTCGTTTAGGATGTCTTCGCATGGAGACCAATTCGTTTGAGGCGGCGATGTGAGGCAAATTTAAGAACACTTGTTCATGCAAGAAAAGGTATTCATGGATATCCGAAGTGCCACTGGGCACACCACCAGCCACTTCTGTTTTCGTGGTGTAAATACAAAAATTTTGTGAGCATAGTTATTGGAAATTCACCGACTTCGGGTTAGTAAGACTAAAGCGGATTTTTTTCATGTAGTTACCTGCCAAGCTGTTCATATTCGCGATGGCACGCGGTTTGATCCGCTGCGTGTCATCCCAAATTAGTGCTCAGATTATCCAATCATTGAAAAATAATTTAGTGTTTTCAAATGCATCAACCTGCTATTAATTTCCGGACGCGTGTAGTCGTCTTTAGTCCCCAATACTCCTGTAATTTGAGGTAAAAATCTGAACATTGCTTTTCCATGCCATATAAAGTGGAACAGTCAATTATAAGTAAGCTTTACACTCAGGACCCAGGCATTTCGGACTTTCCCCTAGTTTGGGAGAACAAAACTTCATGAGGCTACTTCATAACCTAAAAGTGCCAATCAAGTGCTAAGTCCGCCAACTAGAGGCAACGAATCATTGGTTTCGATCTAAATTTTCATGGTCACAAATTGACGCATGCATACTAACAGACAACTAACAAGTTCCTGCACCTAATTCAGAAATGCTAAACACATATGTATCCGCTCGTAGACATATGAAAGAAATATGCTCCTGCTCTGGGCCATTTAAACAATGCCCCACAGTATGTCCTCGTCCATAAGACGCAACTCTTAAGGCCCTGTCCTCTGTTGACCTTAGACGTTGGCGGCGTTCGCCACGCGACAAAACATGCGATCAGGCGCACGTGGGTTTTTGTGACTGAGTTGCATACGAACAGTGTGCCAGTTGAGCTGTGCGAGGGCACATCGATCTTCGTGTAAGGCCAGTGCGCGCAGCTTACTTTAGGACTGGTATGCAACGCACGTCGGCCACCACCAAACTTAGAGTAGAGGGAAGTACACGGCCGTCGAAAGCGACTTTCTTTTGTGAATGAGGAGGAAATACCGCACCTTTTGTCATTTCCACCATTTATATACTTAACCGATTGTAACTCTGGGTAGAATGACCCTTTTGAAATCCGTAGTCTGTACTTCGAGTGCTTACCTTGGAGGTTGGTTCCAAACCCAGAGATTCCGTCCAGAAGAATTTAGTCCAAGTTTATTGTACCTCATGCCAAAACACCCAGTTGATGTTTCCTGTAGATTATATATTATAGAAAACAATTTGAATTAGTCGAGGTCCAGAGTATAAATTGTTTTCCAAATAATCCTAACTGCCTGTACACAGTCCTGGAGTGACCTGGTAAAATGGTTGATGCGGGAGAAAGTATGCAACTTTGGCTAAGGACCACATATTTAACAGATCAAGGCAAGCGACTTTCAAAAGGCCGCTAACCCTTGCCTGACTATCATACACTCATATTTTTAGATAGGTCTTTGAGTAGGAATGTCACTTAGATTTGAGGTGAAACCTAAAATAATTCGAAGATTATTTGATGACGTATGTTCTATGAATAACGTCTTTACCCTTAAAGGCTGAATCACCACCGTTAGCCTACCAATCAGGAATGTACTTTATTGGCAGTTAAGTCTAAAGTTATGCATTTGTGACTTTTAGACTCACAGTCCTTCATTAAAAACGCGGACAACGATGATGAGATTGAAACAGAAAGGGAAGTGAACGGCAGTCGGAACAACCCACACGCCTTCCCGGTAACATTATTGCTGATACTCTTGACTAAATCAGACTGCATTTGCATTCACAATGAAAGAACTTTTAGCCCATTAACTTCACTATTTTTTGCATTTGGCCAGTCCCTTTCCCATTTCGGGTTGAAGGATGTGCGAATACATTTAAAAAAGCGCGGACGGAATATCTGAATCATCAAGGTTGGCCGAAATGACCATCCCTGTCTTCTTTAGCGTCGCTGGCCACACAAGTTCCCAAACCTAGGTCTGAGCAGAATCTGAAACCCAGACTTTGTTGTTTGAGAATACAGTATGACTTCTAGAGCGGTGCGTATTTTAAAGTTTAACGATGCGCCTTTCCGCGGCTTTCTGAAGATCAGTTATTTTAATGATCCTCATCCCGCTTGAAAATATGGCACTCTTGACGTAATGCTACGGAACGCGCCCTTCTTTTGAGGGTCCCATTCCTTGCTACAGAACACTTGATTAGTGTGATAATCTATCGGCACATCCAAAGAATCTTTGTGGTAGTTAACAGTAAGAAGATGGTGCATTAAGAAGCAGTAGAGTTTAGTTTACATTTTATTAATTGCTATGGGTAAATGTGACTATACCACTCTGCTTTAACGACATCATTAATTATTTTCCATTTAATTCGGGAACGTTCCACGGCAACGATAAGTTGAAGGACCCCAATTTCCTGTCGGTAGATTGTGGATTGTGTGCTGATGTATGTACTTGCGAAGTGTTGCTATGTACTGATGACTGGAAGCTGTACCCAGGAGAGGAGGAATAAAAAACGGAGATTAGCTGAGCATGAGTTGAGGGGTAACGGAAATGTCTGTCGTGGGGTAGGCTCAGCTGTTCGATGGTCAGGCACTCTTCCTAAGTGGAACACCATGGAATATTCAGCTGGATACCGTATTCGCACGCATCCAACGTTTCGTTTAACCGTCTTTTCTATTTTCCTGCGTTCCGCCATCTTACTGTCCATCGTGCTGCTCCACCCGTAATCCCCCCTTACCACCATTTCAGCATGATACGATACACAGTATACCCATAGCTAATTGGGTTCATTCACCTTACCGTTGACAAGTTCCGCTTTCAGACCATATTCGAGTAACCCTAGAGATGCCTTACCAAAGTTGACAAACTGTCTGACTTCGTGTATCTATCAAAAACTGTTCAGATCCGGAGGTAACGTAAATTTACTTCACTCACTTATTCATGAACGTATTTTTTGATTGAACTGGTTTTAGAGAGGAGCTCAGGCTTCTGCCTGGCCTTTTAATTCATTAATAAAGATTCAAGCTTTTGTTATGTTTGTCAGTAGGCCAACATCCACATGTAGTTGAGTAGAAGATTTCCACAATTGTGTCGCCAAAACCCCCACCTCAACCTCCTGGATTCTTACTTTACATTCACACGTAGTCAGCAAACAAAGATCTGTTAATTTTTTTTAAGAATTGCCACGTATGGGACAAAGTCTGATGATGAGAGTTAACTGAGAGGCTATCGTGAGCCACTATTTTTCAGTCGTCTTAATCGTTCCTGACGTAAACAATGCGAAGTCGGCGATTGATAGTATTTTGGCAATAAGCTGTTTTTTGTCGAAATGCCGAAGGAATGCGACCTTGAATGACCTGAAAGTGAGTCTTGGTAGAAAACATCTAGTAACCAGTTTATAATGCTGTTTTTCCCCATATCCCGCAGACTATTGGCTCAGGACTGAAGACCGCAACCTTCCAAAGCACGCTACGTGGTTTACCCACAGAAATACAGCCAAGCATTTATCCAAAGCGACCGCAATCACTGAGCATTTCAGCAGGTTTGTAGATCGCAATGAAAATTGTCCAGATAACTCAACATGGCCACATTTTTCAGTCATTTCAGATAACTAAGGGCATTCGTTTGTGGAAAAGCCCACAAATTTGGCAGTCAATGC
>CACRXP010000119.1:511054-521836 GCA_902702965.1 Spirometra erinaceieuropaei
CGCGCCCTTGTTTTGAAGGTCCCATTCCTTGCTACAGAACACTTGATTAGTGTGATAATCTATTGGCACATCCAAAGAATCTCTGTGGTAGTTAACAGTAAGAAGATGGTACATTAGGAAGCAGCAGAGTTTAGTTCACATTTTATTAATTCCTATGGGTAAATGTGACTATACCACTCTGCTTAAACGACATCGTTAAGTATTTTCCATGTAATTCGGGAACGTTCCACGGCAACGATAAGGTGAAGGACCCCAATTTCCTGTCGGTAGATTGTGGATTGTGTGCTGATGTATGTACTTGCGAAGTGTAGCTATGTACTGATGACCGGTAAGCTGTACCCAGGAGAGGAGGAATAAAAAACGGAGATTAACTGAGCATGAGTTGAGGGGTAACGGAAATGTCTGTCGTGGGGTAGGCTCAGCTGTTCGATGGTCAGGCACTCTTCCTAAGTGGAACAACATGGAATATTCAGCTAGATACCGTATCCGCATGCATCCAACGTTTTGCTTAACCGTCTTTTCTATTTTCCTGCGTTCCGCAAGCTTACTGTCCATCGTGCTGCTCCACTCGTAATCCCCCCTTACCACCATTTCAGCATGATACGATCCACAGTATACCCATAGCTAATTGGGTTCATTCACCTTACCGTTGACAAGTTCCGCTTTCAGACCATATTCGAGTAACCCTAGAGATGCCTTACTAAAGTTGACAAACTGTCTGACTTCGGGTATCTATCAAAAACTGTTCAAATCCGGAGTTAACGTAAATTTACTTCACTCACTTATTTATGAACGTATTTTTCGATTGAACTGGTTTTAGAGGGGAGCTCAGGCTTCTGCCTGGCCTTTTAATTCATTAATAAAGATTCAAGCTTTTGTCATGTTTGTCAGTAAGCCAACATCCACATGTAGTTGTGTAGAAGATTTCCACCATTGTGTCGCCAAAACCCCCACCTCAACCTCCCGGATTCTTACTTTACATTCACACGTAGTCAGCAATCAAAGATCTGTTAATTTTTTTAAGAATTGCCACATATGGGACAAAGTCTGATGGTGAGAGTTAACTGAGAGGCTATCGTGAGCCACTATTTTTCAGTCGTCTTAATCGTTCCTGACGTAAACAATGCGAAGTCGGCGATTGATAGTATTTTGGCAATAAGCAGTTTTTTGTCGAAATGCCGAAGGAATGCGACCTTGAATGACCTGAAAGTGAGTCTTGGTAGGAAACATCTAGTAACCAGTTTATAATGCTGTTTTTCCCCATATCCCGCAGACTATTGGCTCAGGACTGAAGACCGCAACCTTCCAAAGCACGCTACCTGGTTTACCCACAGAAGTACAGCCAAGCATTTATCCAAAGCGACCGCAATCACTGAGCATTTCAGCAGGTTTGTAGATCGCAATGAAAATTGTCCAGATAACTCAACATGGCCGCATTTTTCAGTCATTTCAGATAACTAAGGGCATTCGTTTGTGGAAAAGCCCACAAATTTGGCAGTCAATGCGAACGCTAGTCAGTAGGAGATTTGCACCGAAGCTCTTAGGAAATGGCACCAAATGCCGAAATAGGTGTGATTACTTAAGAGGAGGTCTAGTAATCTTTAGCGTATAACATGGCTAAAATTCACTTAGTACACAGTAGCATGCCGACCTTTTACTGAAGATCCTGCGTCTAACTTCCCTAACTTGAACTCAAGCGGAACGAAATGCAGTAGAATTCCGTAGTCGATTTCCAATATTAATATTTATTCAGTAACGCCTCCTAGGAGGAGTGCGCGTAAAGATCATTTTTTCCACGTATTTTGTGGGGACTCGCACCTTCACCAGATTTCACCCTTTTTGTGGGGAAGGCAGTTTTATTTTGAGGCATTTAGCAAGTAGGTGACCTATTGGCGCACTCAATCGGTTATCTTCGCGGAAAAATACACCCAACTGATTAGTGGAGCCTTTGGATTATGGAAACGGCTATGAAGTTATTGGGATATTAGATTAGTAAGAGACCTTTCATAAAGACAAAAAAACCGCGAACACTCCCCGTCACAATTACAGGATACGCAATGTGGAAGAAATGCAAAAAATTGAAAAAATAGCTGACCCCTGATGTAAAAGAATAATTGGCTTGCCTAAAACTGCTATTACTTCCAATCTACCTTTAAATCCCCTACTACTTCAAATATTAAACCTACACTTTGTGTAGTTTCGTAAAAATACTAAGAACTTAATTTGATCTCTGTCCCCTTTTGGAAATTTGAGGGGATTAATGTTGGCACAGAGAAAGAAGTTAACGAACACACAAATTACGTAGTTAATTTCGTCCATGTGTTAGTTAAACTAGTGACTGAAACAATATTTATTCAGTATCCAACACGTTGTGAGTGCGAATCTATTGGTGGCTATTTTCCATGCCAACTAGTACTGAAAAAGCATCAAAATATTATGATCTATTTGAAAGTATACGTCAGAATAAAGGTTACTGTTTAATGTGTCTCACTGTTTAATGTATTAGGAGCGCGATTTTGAAAAGGACATTCATCGTAATACTTTTATTGCGTACCTGATGTTTAGAAGAGTGTTGTGACTTTCCATAATCTGAGATTGGAATCATTCACGTAGCACAAACATTGTAAAGCATTTGGTTTTGATGCACTAATACTTCTTTCCAGGGGTCACCTGCACTGACTCCCCTTATAACCCTATTTTCCACCTACGTCTTTTGCTTGGCCCTGCGCTCTGCATGTGTGCTTAAAAGCAACATATGATTAATTGATCGACCTTCAGACAGTTATGCCCTCCAGTGGTTAACGCTTGGATCCACGTCAGAAATGTCTTAAAACTACGCTTTTTCCTATCTTGTACTATTAAGGAAGCAAATTTTCTCCAAGGTCAACATGCTAGCTAACGCAGTACATTTTAGATACCATTAATCACTGGTGTATGTACTAGGCGTAGGCCTGTGGGCTTCGTTGAATAATTGGACGAAAATTTTAATTTAAACGCCTTCCCGAAAAGGTTGCCCTTATGAATGTTCAATTATTATCAAAGTTATCAAATAAATACGAGTTTTATGCACCGAACCCCCACCAAAGCACAATCGAATTCCGAATATATTTTGATTTTGAGTTATGAGATCTGGTATAGATAGCAGGAGAGCTAAGACCAATGGGAACTATCCTTTATAATCCTAAACAGTCATTTGAACTCCTAGATCTATTTCGATGATAAAACAGCTATTGACCCAGCATTGTCGTAAACTGCTACTTCTTAATTGCTTCTCGTTCTTTTCATTAAGGGATGGGAGAATGTGCAGGATCGGTGGAGACTATGGCGTCTACGAAAGAAGAGACGCATAAACATGACGAGTCACAGGAAGTGAAGTTGAGCCCGTATAAGGAGTTCATTCCTGTGAATTGCAATGCCGAACGCATCAAGCCAGTTGTTGTTCCTGCTGTAAACTGCGCGGAAGTAGAGAACGGAGTAGAGCCAATCAAATCTGCCCCTCTACAGGTTTGTAGCACGGACGATGACTCACCCTACTCCAGCGACATAGACAAGCCGCATAGAGAGAAACACGTAACATGCAAGACGTCCCCTTCTGCTAGCCAACGATTTAATGGATTTCTGCCGTTTACCGCAGGCGAGAAGGGCGTCCCAGTTTCATCTCCAAGGCCTGTAAAATCCTCTGATGATGAAACTGATGGCAGACGGATTGGTCTAGGATTATCAACTTCCTGTGACAGAACCGTTCGGATATCACAAGAATTAAGTGAATCCCCTAGCTCGATGCTTAGCCAAACGGACTCGGATCTGACATCCAAAAGGATAACAGCGACAACTCTCCCCGACAGAGCACGCTCTTTCAACACGATCCAGTGCTGCAGTCATGCGGAGGACGGGCTCGAGTCGATTACCAAAAATAACTTTAAGGGAAACAGCTTTTCTGCCACCAGCGAAGATCTAGAGTGGTTTTCTCTAGGTAGTAAGCGAACGCAAATGTTGAAAAAGTCAAAATACGGGACTGCTGACAGCGCATGTTTCCCCCATGTCCGCACTCGTCGCTCCGTTACCTCGGAAAGAGGATATACTGGCGGATTAAACTGCACACCGCCTGCAGTGAGTGTAAAGCGAAAACGTGATCTTCCCTTTCTGGACGGAGACCCGCATCAAAGACTGTCCCCAACAGACAGTCAGGCCACACCCGATTTGAGTGAAGGTGACAGTCCGAAGGTGAGCTCTGACCTTGATGAAGTGGATTCAGGCAGACCTCGAGGTCGGGAAACAAACCAGAATCAGTTGATGAGCTCAAAACTCCCTTTCGAAAAGAGGCATATTGAACCTGTAGAGGTTAACGCTGTAAACGCTGCGTTACCTGTCGCATCTACAGTCTTAAAGAGACCCGACTTCGAAAGCGCTCATTTGCGCACAGACCAGGAGGGAGAATCGACAAGACCGAATCGAACTAGACTGGAAGGTGTGCAGCTGCTGGTTGCAAAATACGAACAAGCGGCCGCCCTAAACTCCAGTTTGGAGTCACTTTCCGATTCTGGAGTAAGCAAATCAATATCCGAAAGTCAACTAAGTAAAACGGTAAGAGAAATTAATCATAGAAACAATGAAAGCAACGTACCGGGCCTCCTGCGGGCAGATAGAGATGTGAACAAAGCGAAGCATTCTGACAGTAATGTTCATCTTAGTGACAATGTCGACAGAAATCATGGGACGGAGACGGAGCAGCCATTTTCCCTCAAGTCACCTCCAGCAGTGGATCTACGTCGAAACCGAGAATCCACTTCATCAGTTAACCCGCTCGAGGAAAACGGTTTACTTTTCGAGCAACGGGAAAGCCACGCTATTGCGGACAACAAATCGACTTCTCGAGAGACCCCAAACAGTTTAGAGATGGTTAATTCTCCAAACGAGATAAAAGTTCTTGAGGGGAAGGCGAAGGAAGAAATGATGGATGCAGCGTCCGTGCCAGTTCTATCGAATCCTCCAGAATCTCCTCGAGTCTCTCAACCTATACGGATGGCCCTGTCGCAAACGAGAACAGGAAGCATCGAAAATGACAAGAGAGGAATCTCAGCTACCTTTGTGCCCGTCGTTATTGGAGAAAACGGACCCCGGATCATAGATAGAGGGAGCAAGCCTGGGAAAAGTCCACAAGTGGAGAACCTGAGACCACCATCTGAAGTCATGTCGTCTGAACAACCTCGCAAACACTTTAGTGAGGCGGAAATTTTTCATTCAAAAAAACTCACTAGAGGTTCAATGGTATCCATGCGACCCAATCTGAGTCATATCTTACACAAGGAAGGTAAGGGATAAAAAATTTCGCTCCTCATAAAACTTTATCAAGTGGTAGTATGTTTACATACAAACTGGAGTTTATATGTCGATGGTCTGATGGCGAATACGTAAGTGCGCTCATTATGTTCTACAACGAATCCTCAAGAAGATAGAGATTCTCTGAAAGATGCTTATCAGCATTCTTCTTCAGTCTTTGCCGGCCATAAAGGTCCGGCCGAAACCTTAACTTCAGATAAGTATAGAAAAAAGATTGGGCAGATCAGATGTATCACTGTTATATTCATCTGCAGATACTTCGTATTTTTCGAAATAGTTCTTGACTTAGAACTCAATTTGATTACTCCATATCTATTTGAACAGTATTTTTCTCTCAAAACAGAAACAAAGGAACGATTTACACCGGACCCACAAACTCATAAGAATGTCGACCCCGCCAAATACTTTACTATTTTGGAACAGCTGGGCAAGTAAGTGCATCCTGTTAATAACCTAGTTTATTCGATGAAAACATGATTTTGGAGTATGCCTGCATAAGCTTGTGACCAAACATTCGACTTGCTAACAAGTAAAGAGCACTGATGAAAACCCAGAAAATATCCAGCTCTCCCTTTCTATGCTATCCAACGACTGTGTAAGAGGTTTAGATCCAAACATCAATGAACGCGCGCAACACAGCCTTTTGTCTCTTGCCGTAGTCGCATTCTGGTAAAACCTCAGTTCACAAAGGGTATTTTAAACGCCGCAAAGCTGCTACTGCGTATAACTGGCAAATAAGCAACCATTCCAGTAGCACATGGCCCCTTCTGACAATGCCTTTACGAAACAGTATTTCAATACGACTTCTAGCCTCATAATTGCTTCCATTTACAAGCAGTTCGAACTCTCAAATTTTGAAAATTCTCTTGACTTCGACAACCAACATCAGCGTTTTGAAAATAAGCCTTGCAACAGTCGCCATGAATAAAATTATTTGAAGGCAGCAGTAGACAAGGTAGACAAGATACTTTTGCTAATATATACGATGACTGCCAATATATGGTCGTTTTGGCAACTGTGAAACGAACAATGCTGAATGGAACTCTTGAATCTGAACCTAATTCATTGAGTTTCGGGAACATAAGAGTCGTGGTGATTGTAGGTGAGATTAGGCAATGTAACCAGTCAGCCACTTCGTCCACTTTTGCCGCGTTTCAAGCATACAGTCTCCACCGGCAAAAGAACAAGACCCGAAAGTTGCAAATCATCCCTCAACCTTTATGGAGACCACTTTAGGTTCGTCTCACAGCCAGAAACATTGCAAGAAAAGGGTTTACAAAACTCTTCTTGCACTACTTTTGATAGCCGAGGTTTGTGCCTGCTACTTTTCCTTTCTCAGAATGAAACAAGATAGCCTTACTGGTCTTGAACATGCAATTACCAAATTCTGTAGAATTGAGGGGCAATGCATTCCTTAGTATGACTCCAACGTACTTCAATGCAGGCTTGTTGACTTTCAAATTATAAGAGAAGTGAAACAGCACTGAGACTGGTCTTTCGTGCTTCCTTCTCTCAAAAGTCTATCGAACAAAAACAGTTTCGTCTTCCCTTTAGGCCGTACGGTCAAATTTTATGGGTGAAATGTTATGTAAATTACATATTATCTTATTTTAGGGGCAAATTTGGCCGAGTAAATCGTTGTCAAAAGAAAGACACGAAGGAAGTGCTCGCGATGAAGGTCGTTCGGATTGCCAAGTTACGTCGAGCTGAGAGCGGCGATTTAATGGAGGTGGCGATTTTGCGAGCAATCGGTTTCCATGAGAGCATCGCGAGCCTTTATTGCGCCTATGAATACAGGAACGAGTGTTTCATCTTCTCAGAATAGTACGGTTCCTAACTTTTGTCTACTTCATATTCTACCGGTAATTTTTAAATCATGTCTTATTGCTTCCAATGCCACTATAATGCCATTATAGATGTTTACTAAATTGCAAACATCATCGCTGAATAATATTGGTAAACACAACCACATCGCATTCTGGAGGAGGGCTATTGATGGACGATGCAAACGCCGACCTAATGTTCTGCGTCCATAAGATAATCAGATGTGGGATGGGTTTTATTTAAATTGACAAATTAAGAATCCATTTAAGTACCTAATTTACTCTCATATTAATGGGAACCATTAAATCCTTATCACTCTAAGTCAAACAATGACAGGCCAATAAGAGAGTGAGTCAATGTGGACAAATTATCGCAGTCATATTTACTTCTGAAATCGATCCTCAACGAAAACCCGATTTCTAAATCCTTCTGTGTGGAATTTTTATCTGACTCGCTACCACCGCTTTCACGCAATTTTGATATTGCGTTTGCGGACGAACGTTGAATATGTAGCACTCTATATATCTTTATTTTAACTTCATTTCGTTTTTCGCCACACTGTGCAATCATCCTTCCTACCGCAATCTGTCACATGCACTTACCTTCTTACGCAATTAAATGTGCCGGAAGCCCTGTATCAGGGAATTCGAAAAAGTAGATGCGCGCATGCCGAAAACACTGTGATTGACACCTAGATGGGCACCCACAAACCAACAACAAGCACTTACTTTTATTTTTGTTTAAGCACTCTAGTCCACTGCATAACCTATGCTTTCACTGTTTCTGATCATTGTGAGGTTCGATAAAACCGATTCGGAACGGCCTGCCCCGTTGTTTGTAATATGTATGAAAAACACCGAAGTCAATAAATTTGCCGAATTTATTAACGGAAATTATAAATAAACAGATGGTTATGGTTAAATATCAAAGTTCTACAAGTTCCATAAATCCAACGACCATAAATAAAACGTAGTTCGAATTAATACTCATGATTTTTTTCCAATGTTAGCTGATTTTTATGTACAAAGGAGATTTTTATGAACAGTTATAAAATCTTATTATCAAATAGCAAAATTCTAATTTTCGCAAGCATTTGATACCGTGTCATTTCAGCCTGTTCTTCCGGGCCGTATAGTTATCAACAGCAGTTAGGCATTAGTTTCCGTAGGTTTAAAAAGCGTAGTCATTTTGTTAGTTTCTGTTACCAGGCAGACTTACGCAGCAACTTGGGTCTGCGGGGAAATCGTCTGTCTAATCAAATTCCTGGCATATTGTAAAGACTAAACGCTGCTAGTAAAACAGACTTCTAGTAGTTTCTGCTAGGTTACTTACGAAACTTTAACAAGTAATTTGATAAATGCAAGTACCATCATCAGTCGAAACAGGCTAGGAGGCCATTCGTATTAAGCGTCCAGCCAATGTAGCGAAAGGACATAAACAAAGACGAAGGTTTGACCAGCACTTCCCACATTGTTATCATACCACTTAATTTGTTCCTTCATCAATCGTAGAACAGACGATGTTTCCGAGTGCACATACTGGAATCAGGGCAGATACGAGGGTACACGAGTTTTTCCCTTTTGTGAAGTGAGAAGTCTGTTGTTTTTGTATGCTTATTTAGTGATGCAACAACTCCTGCCTGCATTGGGAACATACCAAGAAACACAACAATAATGATATTAATAATCAGAACAGAGATTCTTAAGACTTCATCCATTTTGTATGCACTTACTGCACACCTAGACAAATTAGCTTGTTTGTAGTCTGAACTTTGCCAAGGATATGTTTAAATTAGAAGTACACCACAATATGAAATTGGAGTTGATTCATCCGCAGCGCACTCCAAGCTGCGTTTTCCGACATAGCTGAATAACTAACGGAAGCAACACCCGTGGTTAGACCTTATACACCGGGAACCCTAAGAGCGAATATTGCAGACATCATAGGCATCATATCTCAAACATTAAGTTCATAATAGACGCCAATGAGGGCTAAACAGGGAGTTCCACTATGGCAGGTGGTTGGCACCAACCTCCTTTTGTATAGAATTATCAGGGAGGACTCATATATAAAGGCCGGGGAAGACGTTTAGGCAAACAATTTGCTGCTTATCAGAAGGACACGCCGTTTGAGGGAGAGGGTAATTAGTAGTAGGCTTTGTTTTGAAACCCTCCTTCAAACATTTTCAGTCATAACTTTCTCGATCACTACAGCCAGCAAATCATAAGTAAATACAGATAAAAAGAATAAGTGTTAACTTTGATCAACGCAGCTATTGCACCAACAAAACTAATCATTATTCATGTATCTCCCTGGTACTACACGTCCGAAATAGTGTGACCATTCATACGCCGACGAGCGGCGAAAGAAATGAAGGAAGCCACGCCGAATCAAGCCGGACGACTTCCTAACAATCAATGTATTATACATATAGTGGAAAAAATAACCAGGAGGTCCAGTTACAAGTTGGTCGAGCATTGTAAAATGTCGTCGATAACACGTAATAAGAGACCCCGGCGCCTGAAAAGAACATGCCGCGAACACGTCGTCTAATGAAAACACACTTTCTAGTAAGACATGAGAAGGGTCATACGGATACGGATATTCATAAGTCGCCAAGTGAAGAGCTGCGAGACTACGTTCGGAAAGAAAACATTGAAAAAGTAGACAACTTTACAATAATATTCACAAGCCCCCATAAAAATGCACGCTGTAAGCCAAAACTGGCATTGTGGTCTGAACTTCCATTCGATATAAGGGACGATTATTTGATGCGAATAGGGTTTTCATCCAATTTTACTTTTTATCACTTTGTTTTGACTTTAGCGTAAGTGGCGGCGCTCTTTACGAACGAATCGTTGCGGAAGATAATCTGGACGAAAAAATCTGCGCTTCTATCATTCGACAGCTTCTCCTGGGTCTGCAGCACATCCAAAATTGCTCTGTTCTCCACCTCGACCTAAAACCGGAGAACGTGATGATGGTGGCTCCGACAGGATACCGGCTGAAGATTATTGACTTTGGCCTTGCCTGTTTCCACAATCCTTCGAAACCAACTCGGAGCGTCGGCGGAACTTTCACCTATTCCGCACCAGAGACCATAAATTATGAGTTCCAGGACTTTTCCACTGACATCTGGAGCGTCGCTGTCATCGCATACGAAATGTAGGTCCTAGAATTCGCATTGATCTAAACCTACTTGCAAATGGACTACTAGAAGGGATTTTGTGTGGGCAGCACGGTAGTAATATGTTAAGAGTTTGTTTTTGCTGACTAAAATAATTAATATATGAGGCCATAAAAACTCAGATGTTCGTAATAAATACGGCAAACAATAGACTGTGGAATACTTTAAACGATCACTTTTAGCAAAAATAGACCGAAACAACGTGAATTTGTCTCTCATCAATGAAGTCACGTTCGCGAACTTGTAATCAGTTTAAGTTCAATAGGCATTCAGGCTGTCTGTGTACATCGGTGGATAGATCGACATTTGTAAAGGATAGTTCATCCATTTCGCCGTATAAATAAGTCGCATATGCAAGCATTCGAATACATCCTTCAACTATCAATATCCTTGAACAGGGTGACATTAGGGACCCCGATCGACCTTTAATA
>CACRXP010000119.1:523139-553786 GCA_902702965.1 Spirometra erinaceieuropaei
AGTTGTAGATCCCGCCGTGCCGGTTCGGAATTCAGGCTGCGAATAAGTTATCAAAGGACTATTTCAAGGAGAAGCAAACGCTAACGCTGGCCGCTCACCTTTCTGAAATGAGACAAATAAGGTAGATGTCTATAAATACGACAATTCTTCGCTTCTGTCCGAACTACTCTTGCTGTTCCCGGAGATGTGCTGAGCGGATGTATTCCGCATGACTTCAATGACGCTGAACCGTTCATATCTACGGAGGACAAGAAAGTCGTCAGGTCGTGAATAATAATCGCGGCCAATTCTGTTTTAGTATTTTCGTAGAACCATCACCTGCGATTTTCTCATTCGCCTTCTCGCTTGCATGAAACGAGGACCGCTGTTAGAGATACAACACAAATCCCGAAAATACGAAAGAACGACTGATATACACTTCGTGGCCTGACGGATGCAAGGATGTTCTGAAATTAGGACCAGTCTCTACCACCCCTTCGTGGATCATGCAAGGGCCTTCGGCACCGTGAGCCGAAATAAACCATGCAAACAAAGAATGTAATTGGAAACTTCAGCAAGCTTAATACAGTATTCAGACTGCACCACGTCAAGGTGAACTGCCGAATGGACAACAGTTCAACCATTGAAGTCTTCGAGCTGACAGACAGGGCAGGCTAGGGCTCTTTAATTTTATACTGTCCACCGAATTGATTGCGTTATCCGTGGAGAGTGGATTGGAATCGATATTTGGAGCGTATTTAGTGTGAAGCTAAAATACCCGCGTTACGTATTTATAAGATTTTATTCGTGGACGAGTGGGCAGTAGGCAGCATAATATACGAGGACATCCGGGGGAGTCTGGACCCATTTGTTTCCTAATACACCCCCGTCAGACAGCTTTAATAAGTGTTTGAGGTGCATCAACCAACGCCAGCTGAGAAGTAAACAAAAGTCATGTTACCTGTCAGTGACAGTAAATCCGCGACTGTAAGAGAGACTGCATACACAGAAAGTACCATGCAAAGGAACTTGGGAAACGATGAAAAAGTACAGTCTGACCTTTTCACAGCCAGTGAGGACTTTGACAGGCAAAATTCTCAGTCAGGAGTACTTGCAGCAATTTCCATAAAACAGGGCAGGGGGTGAACTGGTCTGTTTTCTCGACAACATTCCTTTACGTGGGAGGACTTAGATCGACACAACAAGCGAGAGGGCTGAGTCACTTTCACCTGAGCTGTTTTTGTAGGAAACTGATGGTGTACAGGCAGGAAAGGGTTCCAGGCACTCAACTGCTGGAATGAGCTGATGTACTGAAAATATGTGTCATTAGTAGGCAAATTTGATTCCAGTTATCGACCACGCCGTGAGGATGACTGATGCATGCTTAACTAGGCGATTGTCCTTCAATTACGTCACTCCAATTGCTTATATACTTGGCAAACGGAAACGACGTTACGAGTACAGTTTGAAGACTGTACTCAAGTACGTGGACATCGACCAGGGGAGATGAGAATTCATTAGGCGAAATTGGCAGTCATAGCGTTTTGTGTAAAATGTTGAGCAACGAACCGGAAATCAGTCGAATGTACGAGACGGAGGCGAAGCCAGGACTGGAATTCCGCCGCAACGCCCAAACCACGTCAATATTTCCTTATTGGCACCGAGAGTGAGCTGTCTGAATTGGTTTTGTCTGACATATCAGCATTAACTATGCGATAGGGAGAACCAATCTATCACCCAGCCACTGGAACTCCACCGCTAGGGTAACTCACAATTACTTTCTTCTACAAAATCACACTACTTAAGGAGGGAGAATTCCGATGATCTAAAAAAGTACTTTACTCCCTCGGCATTTCGCATCCATTCTTAAACGAAACTTCGGAAGTAGAGGGGGGCCGTCGGCCGCATAATGTCCCTACTCTAACTATAGAGTCTCTATTTTCGTGACTACTTCCTGAGATCACTATTTATATATGTATCAGCGATTGTCTTTATGACCCTTTTTTTCCGGTCTGACATCGTCATCTTCACCTCCTCGTAAACACCGCTAGCAATACCAGCGCGTCATAACTATGATTGCACACAAAAATCAGTCGTCAGCTTGACTGGACACTTGAGAATTCACCTTAATATGACCGAAGACCTCGCAGAAGGAACACTGACCAACGGCCGACAGGTCAACTCTAGCAGTTCTGTGCTCGTCTGTCTCTGCAGCGTTTGACTCCAATGTTGGACATTGTTGGTGAAACGCTACTTATGGCAGTTGCGGTAACTGATTCTACGCGCGCTAGTCTCAAATATCATTTGTTTCTCTTTGGCGACAGGCCCTATTCCACCACAGGACAAGACCGAATTTCCTAACGTCCAGCTAAATTATGCTCACTTGCAGCCTTTATTATCTGCCGATAGATAGTGTCAAAATAAATGTTCGTCATTCAGGGATCTTCAGACACGACGACCGCCAAAGACTTCCTGCCATCATCCAACAATAAATTTGTGCATAAGCATCACAACGAGGACGCCGTCACGACAGATTGTACTAAGACAGGAGCGAGGAGGCGAGCTCCGGGCTGCCTTTCGAAGAATGAGATACCGTTACAGGAACAAGAAGTCTGTTTACGTGATATGCCTCGGGCTTACGTTCGGATCCACCGTCAGGGTCACAATCAGATAAGGGTAGTGTTTGCACTAGTGTCGCAAAAGTTTCAGGGTGCAGTTACTATGCCACTGCATACCTACCAAAATTGGCAGCTCCCTAATTCATTGCTGATGGTCGCACATGGAGCGAAAATTGCGTGGTTGCCCACAGCCAAGTCGTCGGTTGTCGAAATTTCCCCCTTCCTTTTGGTTATTGGTGTGATAATTGTTGGGCCATTTGACTCACCGACTCTGGCATTGGAAACAGTGCTCGTCCACACGTTTGCAGCGGGACAAACTACTCAGCACAGGCAAAGTCTCGGCAGGGAATACGGAAGTGGGAGGTCATTGCGCTTTTTAATCGACTGAGCACCAGAAAACCACAAATCACGCGGTTGTCACCTCTCGCGAGGATTTTCAGCCTGCTGGGACTTGAATGATTGGCCGGATCACGTCAAGTGGGTCACGACTTTGGGGCAAGGTCGTTCCTCCTCAGTACCACTGCGTGCTCGGCCATCGGTGCCTGGAGTAATCTTCCAGTTTCTCCGACATAGTTGTTTGCTCACAACTGCACCCTTATCTGACCGTCTTTGGTGACGACTTTGAACATAAGTGCGAAAGGTTAGGCGAATAAACGTTTGTTTCACAGAAGGGAACCTCCAGCAGAGACGAAACAACCCAAGTGTTTACCCTCTGAGACCCCGCACTCTTGTCGCGCAGTGGCCCTGTCAAAATCGTGCGAATTCATCACATAATTGTTGGAGACCCAGGGCTAGCAGCCTTAGCCAACGCTTGGCAGGTCTGCCTGCCCTCTTCACATTCTTCCCTCGATCATATACGCATGCACGAAAATAGTCATTAATCAGTTCTCCAGCACTCAGACAACGCGATGTGGCCTCGAAATGCCGGTAATAGAAAACGACTTATCGTATGCGTGGATGCTTGAATGTTGAACGTGTTAAAAGGGGATTTGCGCAATTTGAACAGTTATATGCGTTTTCGACTACCATAGTAATTTGAAGTCGTCATTCTGGAGATCCGAAGTGATGCGGTAACTCAGTTCCGCTGCAGACCTAGGAGTAAGCATCCTCTTGCAGTCTGGTTCGTGCAATTTTGCGTACCAGATAGTTGAGCAGCACAAGTACACTGGGTATTTACACTTGTCATCTAATGCTTACACAGCAAATACCAGACGTCCTGATTTTGACAATCATTGGGACACAACAGGACTCGGGAGACAATGTTGGATAGATGTTAAGAAAAAATATCTCACTATGGATTCAGTTTGCGCACAACTTATCATTGCGTCCCCGGGCAATTTTTTGATTGTCGCCGCCTGCGATCGACAAACCCTCATAGAATGAGAACACGCCAACTTGCCCAGATAAATGGTAGAGTGCCCTTGCAAGCTTAAACAGAGGGCGAGACGTGCCTAGGACAGGAAGGTTGCATTGGATAAAGTACATCGGACTTAGGCAGATTAAGAGGCAAGAGACTTGCATATTTGTGCCTTAATGCACTGATTCAAATAATTACTTAGTATGCATACCACGGCGACCGAGGAAAAGGGGATATCACAAACACAACTGATCAGGACCAGGTATATTTTGGTAGCAACAGAGAGAGACCATTAGGGCGTGTTATAACCTGCATACAAGAATTCGCGCGCATTCTGATTAAGCCAGGTTCGATGTGTGGGTGTTCTTCATACGTTCGCACAATTGTTTCAGGCATACTGGCAAACGCCCACGTCCTCAGAAATCTAATCGATAAGTCTGAATGCTTTTGGCTGACTGGTGAGCAAAGAAAGGAGCTTTGTCTCGAGAGTGCGCGTTAGCATTGAACAGCTGAGCTATAAGTAGGAGCGATCACTTGTTGGCAGGCGTCTACAATGAGGACAAAGTCAAAACCGAAAACGATTCTTAAAGGAAATTCCACTTTCAGACGTCATGTTGACCTACGGCCGACGAGTTTATGGAATGGCACTGACCGGAGCTACTTAAGATTTTTCTCACTCGGGGCCATCATATTCTTCCTGTTGATTCTTCTGCAGTAAGACTAACCACAACCATTCCAGAAAAATGCGAATTTCACCGCGTTGGCCAAATTATGTGAACATAAGCTACAGAAATCAAAGAACACTATCAGACCATTAGTAAGCAGGTTCTCCTTGTATGGTGACGTTAAACTTAACGTTGTAACAATTTGAACACGATGACAAGTAAAGGTTGTCGTAAAGTCGGAGGAAAACGTGTCACATGGGTTCATTTCTGAGGTGACTCACCCACCGTGCGGAAGTCCCTTGATATTAGGCTTTTAAGGGCGGGTAAATGGAATAGGTGATGTGGGAGGGTAAATCAGACACCAACCTCCACACGAGGCCGCCATCAATCCATCTGTTTTAACATGACATACAATTAGCAGGCTTCTTAAAAACTACAATTCATACATTTTTCATGCACAATCTTTTAACCAGTTGCACTGTACCACAAAGTGAGTGTACGAAACGAAATTTTCCCCACAAAATAGGAGAAAATATGGAGAAAAGAAACGGAAACTGCTCCACGGGATTTCAAGTACCAGGCGGGTCATAAGAGTATCATTTAGGCAATTCTTCTTAACCAAAAGACAACTTTTCATGAGGTTCGACTAATGCTTCACTAGTTTCACCCCCTGTCGAAAGTTGCCTCTTTCTGAAGCAAATGGTTCTTTGAGACTTTAATTTTAGCGTCCCAATGCAACATCAATCTTGGCTCCGTTGGCCGCTTGCTTGGTTCGAGGTGGTTAGCCGTCTAAGTCAGTTAGTTTAAAATATACAAGGCAACGATGTCTGGCTAGGAACGTCGCGACTGTTAAAAGTGATTTCTTTTCTGCCAAATTGTAGACTCTCCGGCATCACCCCCTTCGAAATTCCGCAAACTGGGGACCCCGAGCGAGAGCTGAGCATGGCGGAAATCACTACGAACATAATTTCATGTAGATATCATTTTAATGATCCTGGCATCTGCGACGCGACAGAGATGGCAAAGGACTTCATTCAGTCCATTCTGAAGAGAAATCCAAGGTAAGGCGTTTACTAGACTGCAGTTTTCGGCTCGGCGGATTGATGCTAAAATATCATACATGTGGATTTCTATAAAAGTGCATACGGCATATCAAAAACAGAACCAGTAACCAAACTGAACCCTTGGGCGTTCGAGCAAAGAAAACTCTGTCCATAAAAAGACAAAGGAACTTTTTCCGAATTGAAGGGTTTTGTGCCAACTTCTACGCATGAAAAATTATAACAGATCAATAGGAGTAACTAAAGGCAATTAGGCTTTACAAATTTGAAATGACAACCGTTTCCAAGGTTCAAAGGAAAAATCCGCTTTTACGCTAATAGAGCTAAGCATTGTCAAGTTTTGTGGAAAAATGACTGACGAATAAGTAAATCGAACAGTCGGCCACGTTGGGCATAAAAAATCTTACTGGTTAAGACCTGGTCATTTATGTATCAGAATGAAACTCTGGTTTCACCAGTAAGGATTTTCATGAGCCCATCTCTCCATTTTGTGTCCTGTTCATAAAGGCACTGTAGACTTGCTTTGCTGTAACCTGTTCGAACTGTGCCCCGACCAATTTCGGCTGTTTACTGAAAGTTAGCACAATTTGGTCTCAAACCATTCTCGCGTCCTGTAATATACCGTGACTTCACGACCATGGTAGAAAATATTGAAAAACTTCCACCCAAAAAACCACTTAGCGAAAACCAGCTGTTAGCCTAAAATGACAAAAACAGTTTTAATACAATCCATGTGAACGCCCCTGCACTTTACAGCAAACAAAACTGCCAATTAAAAATTGGATAGAATAAAATCGTTGCGACTGATGCATGCGAAAAGCGGAGGCCGAGGACGTAGTTGGGGATAAGGTCAAATAATAACTGAAAAAATAATTGTGCTCGCATGCGGTGGCAGCTCCGCTCTCGAGCCCATCCTCAAAGACAGTAACGAATATAAATTGCGGACACCTAGGAAGTGGCTACGCGACCTCACAACTGTCAACATTAACAACTCTAAGACTCCGTGAAGGTGTTTGCTTTTGATGCAATGATGGCTTGTTTGCCAGTACTTCCTCCCGGCGGTGATTGACCTAAAGGTGGTGCGCTAGTCGAACTCATTATAACTACCACTGGAAGCGGCGTTTACCCTTACGCAGCCCGAGTGAGTCATTACCCTGACTAGAAAATGCCTTTTCACTGAGGTATGTGGGGGGCAGAACACTGCCCTTGTTAACGAGATGCAGGTAGCAGAATCATAGTCAAAACAGCTTGCTATTCGCGCGACTGTCAGTTCTCTCGGGAATTCTTGCTTACTCGAGATGTGCAGTGTAACCCGGGTCTGGTGGGGTGAGCCGTGAAGTGTCGCAATTTCTTCTCACCACTGTTACGTTTTGGTCGTCCGTGTCAAACCAGTCCTCCAGTTTGTCCGGCGTAGCTGCATTTCCGACATCCACAACAGACCAGGTAAATCAGCCGGGCCGTTTTGTGACGGGTGGTCTCTGGGTGTCATAAAGAGGTGCCGGATGGTTGCCTCCAATTTGAATGCAGGCAAAAATTAAATTAGTGTTATTAGAGGCCAGATTAGACAAACTAAAGGAGTCGGAGGTTAGCAGACACCTTATTACTGCGTTTGTGTACAAGGGATGTCTCAGAGTCTTACTATGGAGAATAGCCTCCCCTGCTCTTTCGCCATACCAATGTGGCGACGACATTCTGTCATGGTATGCTTTCATCGACTGAACTCAGTGCACGTGAGTCATTAACCACGAAAGCAAGCGTGTGTGACACAGTAGACAGGCTGACGCGTGATGGAGGTTAACTCCACTTTTATTCCTAATCGGCATGACTAAACAAGCTGGGAGATTAAAATGATGAATTCAGAAATAGTTCTTTGCACGCACGGCTGAATTCCTTAACGGAACTATAAATCTACGTGAGGGGATTCTCGAGGTGTTGGCAGAATATCGGCTAGAGGAATTTGTAGCAAACTACCTCCTTTACTTTGCTGTCCTGTTTGTGATCTCCATTTTATGTCCCAAGGAGATGACACATTAATCCATGGGAAGGGGAAGAGAGCGGAGCCTCTACTGGGGTAGAGTTCATTCTGACGGTTCAGGGCATTCCTCCATGCAACAAATCCAACACGCCTAAGACTTCCATGATACGTTATGGACCGTTACTCTGAATGATACTGGTTGACGGGCTAACCCGATTCGCATGCCGATCGCGGGTTAGACTGCAGTGGTCCTTAATGTGGATTTTGTGGCATATTCCACATTGGTGAGTTCAGAGCTCAGGTTCCACGCGACCGAAGTTGACTTCACGTCATTCGTCGCAATCAGCCTTATTGCCCCTCGGCAGAGCTAGACAGGCCATGGATTTGTGGGGGAGAGAGGAGGAGGATGAATTCGATTCCCCCGGCATCAAACACTTAACTTCAATCCTACAAAAACAAACCGCATTTTAAAACTACCATGAATCGCTTGCAGTCACGAGTTAGATCACTGTTAGCTCACTGCATAAATCATTCATGTTAAGGACAGCGCCAGACCGCAATGACACCTTATTAATGCAGCTTTTATAGCAGCTCAAAATTCTAAAGATGAAAGACCTCGCTGTGTATGGCTGCTTTACCTTGTCACATTACATGACGCTGGAACGTCGCACATTATGAAATAATATCTCCAACAATGTAAGCCATGCACCATAAAAGGCGTTCGGTTTATAATTATTCCTACAACTTACGGTGAGCCTTGTCATGAGAAGGTCTTTCGTGCTTATTTTACAATTCTTCCGTTTTTACAAAATTGCTATTCTTCTCCATTTACAGCGCCAACCAAATGATTTCCTCGGTGTTCTTAAGTAGAAAATAAGCTAGGGCCGAGAGTTAGCATTTGAAAGGAAGAATAATTTGTTTTCGACAGATTTCTTCCAAGTTCCTGCGGTTCTCCTATGATTGGTCGCTGACCCCCCCCAGAACAATTGTGTGATTGCGGGCACATAGTGCAGGAGATACAGGTTGATTACCACAGCACCGTTTCGAGCTTACTTTGTTTTCATGCACGCGGTCGGACCTCTTAGAGCATTCCGGGATGAGAACGAAATATGTGCACACACAAGAGTTCGACCGTCGGTTTCGACGATGTCCACCGTGTGCCCCACAGCAGGGTGGGAGCAGGGACGGTGACTCGCGCGGGAGCTTATAGTGTCAGTAGACTTGCGATGCATCTACCACGCTCTTTCCTCCTCCCCACCCGAACCCGATATCAAGACAGAACCAAGAAGGCCGGAGACGGGGGAGGGCGCAGGTAGATGGCACGGTCAAGCCCGCACCTTGGCGTTCCACCATACCCCCTGGCCCACGCAGCAAATAACCAGGTTTTTGACCAACAACGGCAAAGGGATTGGAGGCTGGCACGGCCGAAGTCGCACCTAGGCGTGCCGCCAACGCCCGGTACGTATCCAATTCAGTGGGAGTGCCATTGAGGCCACGTTAAGAAAGAACCCTTGCAGCCCGACTCTCATACCACCAACCGGCCACTCCACAACTGCAGCACACCCAACACTGGGCCGACTGCGAGATCCAAGTTATCCCGTCAGTTGGAAACCTTCCAAGCCACGTCTTCTTCTAGCGCACCGTGAGAGCCTCAAGCGCGTCAGATTGTTTGTAGTGATGAAAATTCGCTGAGCCGTCGACCTCATTTTCCTTTCGCATTCCCAGGCCCCGGTCACTGTCCGAGCCGATCAGTTGGCAGGTGCGGGGAATGGGCGCGGTGGCTGACACATCTAGTAACCTCGTCTGCGCGCGTCACATGCACGACCTGGCCCTCCAAACACACGCACCAGGATTTCACACAACGGGGGTTGAGCGACGTACACCTCACATGCGTGGGAGTATCGTAGATCACGTTAAGAAGGAACCGCTTCAACCTGGCTCTCAGTCAATCACTTGACAGTTCGACCATCGGTTTCGATTATGTCCACCGTGTGCCCCACAGTTACAGCAGCAATGGGAGCAGGGACGGTGACTTAGGCAGGGGTTTATAGGGCCGGTAGACTTGCGTAGCGTCTACCTACACTCTCTCCTCCTCCCTCGCCCGAGCCCGGTGTCAAGACAGAGTCTAGAAGACCGGAGACGAGAGAGGCCGCAGGTGGATGACTCGGACGGATCCTCACCATGGCGTTCCACCCCACCCCCTGGTCCACACAACAAATAACCAGGATTTCAACCAACACAAGAGAGATTTGGAGGCTGGAACGGCCGAAGCCGCACCTAGGCGTGCCGCCAACGCCTGGCTCGGATCCCACACTGTGATGGGAGTGCCATAAAGGCCACATTAAAAAGGAGCCATTGCAGCCTGACTCTCAGACCGCCTCCGGTCAAGGAGGGGGTCCAAGGTACCCCATCAGTTGGCAACCTTCCAAGCCACGGCTTTTAGCGCACCGTGATGACTGCGCGCGCCACGGCACGACCTGGTCCCCCATACACACAACACCAGGATTTCACACAACGGGGGTTGAACGACGTGTCTCTCACTTGCGTGAGAGTGCCGTGAAAGGTGCTGTTTCAGCCCGTTCCCAGCCCACCAGTCCGCCACTCCACACAACACACACACACACACACACACACACACACACACACACACAACGCGACGAACTGCGTGAACCGAGAGCGGGCCTCAATCAGCAACCTTCCTATCCACGACGCTTGACGTGTCGGGATAGTCTCGGACTCAAGTCACCCGTGCAGCCGAAGCCGCATGGGGACCGAGTCGAGATGCGGACTTCCCACTTGCGTGGGAGGTGGCAGTTGGGTGCATGAGGTGTGTGAGTGTTGATTTCTGGTGGAGTGATGGTGGTGGTGGAGGAGGTAGGGAGTGAGTGAATGTGTGATGTGGCCGGCGGTTGTCTACCGCAGGTCGTCGTGGATGCGCATGTGGCCGAAAAGGCCCATGCGATGCCTGAAAGTGCGAGGGCAGTGTGGGCAGTTGAGACGAGCTTGCTGGGTATAGGTGGGTCCTCCAGGCACTGGTTCACCAGTCTCTGTGCGATGCATTCGCAAGTGACCGACCAGGCCGATGCCTGAGGTGAATGTGCGTGGACAGTGTGGGCATGAGAAGTCGGCGGTGTCAGTGTCAGCTACAGAGGAGGCGGTGGTGGTGGTGGTGGCGCGGACGGATGGAACGAGGGTGGGGTTGTGCACGGTGGATGTGTTGGATGTGGTGGGTGTGTCGCGAGTGCGGTCAAGGCCGCCCTCGTGGATGCGCATGTGGCCGAAAAGTCCCATGCGATGCCTGAAGGTGCGAGGGCAGTGTGGGCAGTGGAGGCGAGTGCGGTGGGTTTAGGTTGATGCTTCACGCACTGGTTCACCAGTCTCTGTGCGATGGATTCGCAAGTGACCGACCAGGCCGATGTGTGAGGTGAAGGTACGGTCGCCGTGAGGGCAGGTGTAGTCCTGATCCTCATCCCTGGAGTCGGGGGAGGTGGTGGTAGTGTCGTTTGCTGTTCGCGGGACAGTCGCCTGAGCGGCCGCCGTTGGAGCTGTGGGCGAGGATGATGATGATGATGATGATGATGATGATGATGATGATGATGATGATGATGATGATGATGATGATGATGATGATGATGATGATGATGATGGAAGTGGTGGGTCAGAAGAATTGTCAGGGTTAGTTGGCGGCGGAGAGGAGGAGGAAGAGGCAGGCGGGGGGACGATGGTTGGTGCCGTTCGAGAGGCGCAGTTAATCCGAAGATGTCCAACAAGTCCGATTCGAGCCCGGAATGTCCGTTGACATCGAAGACACGTTGGAAGCGGTGGTGCGGCGGCGTTGCTTACTGGGCGAAGTTGTGATTTGCGGGCATCACGTTTCGCTTTGGCGGCATCGATGCGGTTGGCATCGTAGATCGCAGCGCCTGTCTTCACTGTCCTCCTCCAGGTCGGTCGATCGAGTGCGAGCTCCTCCCAGTTGGTGGGGTTGATTTGCAGGCATTTCAGGGAGGACTTCAGGGTATCCTTGTAACGGCGAATCTGGCCTCCTTGACGGCGAGAACCCGTCGCGACGTCTCCGTAGAAGAGTCGTTTGGGTAGTCGCTCGTCGTCCATGCGCACCAGGTGGCCGCTCCAGCGCAGCTGCATTTGCCTCAGTATGGCGTAGATGCTGAGGATTCCCGTCCGTTCCAGCACATCAGTGTCGGGGATTCGATCCTGCCACTTAAACCTCAGGATGCGACGAAGACAACTGAGGTGGAAGTGGTTCAGACGACCTGCCTGATTTGCGTACACCGTCCATGTCTCCGCTCCATACAGTAGTGTCGGCAGGATGACGGTCTTGTACATCTTCAGCTTTGTGCTCAGCTGAAGACCGTGGCGATTCCAAACTGTGCTTTGGAGGCGACCGAAGGCTTGACTTAGCCACACCACACATACACACACAACTGGGCAGACTGCGTGGACGGAGGGCGTCAGTCAACAGCCTTCCAAGCCACAGCGCTTGACGCGCCGTGATAGCCTCAGGCTCGAATCACACATGCATCAAATAAGCAGCATGGAGACGGACCGAGACACACGCTTCCCACTTGCGTGGGAGATGGCAATTGGATACTTGTGGTGGATGGTGATGCTGCGTAATGTAGGTAAAGGATAATATGCTGGTGTGGTTTAGCGGGCGGTTGTCAACCGCAGGTTCTTGTGAATGCGCTTGTGACCTAATGGGCCCGTACGGTGCGTGGATATGAGAGTGCAGTGAGGGAAGTTGAGGCGGAAGCGGAGGGTGTTTGTGGGTGCTCTGGGCACTGGTTTGCCAGTCTGTTCGATGGATTCACAAGTGACCGACCTGGGCGATGCCTGAGGTGACGATGCGGGGACAGCGTGGAGAGGAAAAATGGGCATTACTAGTGTCGGTTTCGGAGGTGGTGGCAGTGGTTGAGCTGCTGATGTTGGATGTACTGGGCAACGGAGTGTGGGTTGAGCTAGGCATGGTGGAAGTGCAGTGTCGTGGAGCTGATGGTGGTGGGTGTGCTGGGCGGCGGGGTGTGGGTTGAGCTAGGCATGATGGATGTGCAGGTGCTAGGTGTGTCGAGACTGCGGCCAATTCCGCTCTCGTGGATACGCATGTGATCAGATAGGCCCGCACGGTGAGTGAATGTGCGGGGACAGTGTGGACAGTGAAGGCGAATGCGACGAGTGTATGTTGGTGCTCCAGGCACTGGTTCGCCAGTCTCTGTGCGATGGATTCACAAGTGACGGACCAGGATACACACACACACGGCGTAGAGTATCCACAGACAGACTTTATAAGATGGATTTTGAACGTTTCTTCAAACCGAAGTTCATGGATGCCTCGACATCTGGCGCTTTCATCTCGTGACCTCCACCATCCGCTCGAAGTTGGTCTGCTCATGGTGGCCAGGCGGTCGGTGAACTACTACTCCGTAGGGCCTACAAAACCACTTCGTGGTGTCGATAGTATAAAAATACAGCAATAACGAATGACTGACGAGGTCCCTGACAGAAATCAGGTACAGTGGACGCCAGACCGTGCGAATTATGGTGTACATCGTCCAGCTTCGAAGTAGAACTGATTTATGTCAGAAATGTCTTGAATGCCCAAGGTGAACATGCCCAAAACGCGAGTTTTAGGTGCTCTGAGATATAAAGCGGATTTATTCCTGGGTTTTTGCAGTCGATCCACGTTGTATATTTCCCATGTTTTCATCTCCCGCTGTTAAGTTTACACACTACCTTGCTCCAAATTACATCTAAGCATCGCCGTCAATTCTTCGTGTTTTTGCGCTTTGCAAGCTACAATGTAATGCGTTTGACGCGTAGGAAGGCTCAAATGTTTCTCCTCTGAGATACACTTATCAGAAATGTTTTAGCAGTAAAAAATAATACCCCGCAATGCCCGGTTTAATTCCTAACAGGTAAGGCCGAAGTAGATCCTAGAACACCTGAGCACGTTTTGACAGGCTTACTTTATTAACTCGTATTTTTCAGTGAACGGCCGACGGTGGAAAGTTGCCTAAAACACGAATGGATGATGACGTCAGAAGACCTTCCGACGGTTAGGCGGACAGTTTCCTTGCGGAGAAGAAACACGGTAAGCCACCATATTCAGCTAAATTTATAATTATGAGTGAACTGATATGTTGGGACGTTCTCTAAAGCGCATAGCGCTTGCTTTAGACACCTGCTGCCACCAAGGAAACAATTAAGAGGCTGGCAAGCATATGATGGTCGACAGTGGAGTTTCCAAAATGGAGGTGAGGAAGACGCATGCCGCAGATTATCCACCACTGAAACAATGTGAAAACCTAGCATAGATATCAGCGGGGTGCCTCGTGTGCTCTGCGTACCCAGCGACTTTGAGCTCCTGCTGGGAGCCAATGCGATAAAGATGAATTAGCAACATGTATGAGATTCCCGACCTAGTCTGCGGCTTTGCGACATGAACGCAAGGCCGACGAGGTGTTCCATGGACTAGGTCCAGACTATTCATGCAACCGAGTCAGCGCGCGCGGGATCAGGAGCACTTGCAACGGCAAAGACAGTGTCACGAGTTTTGTGGGAATCATATGTTACTTGGTCCCATTCCCAGCGTCATAGGTCAGTTATAAACAGCAGGACCCCCGGAAAAGTTAGGTAGTTTCCGGTGATAAATGGGGGAGACTCACGGACAATAAATACCGTAGCTGATTCGTTTCGGGCTGAAGTGAATGGAGAGAAGGGCGGGCAGGGGCGGTCTGCTGGTTAATCCGCAACTTTCTTCCCAAAGATTCTAGTGATTTGTTCTGCTACAAACAATCAAGACCTCGTGGTGGCTAAGATAGAAGGCGCAACATATTCACAACAAACCTACAGCCAACTTCCTCGAAGTACTGAAAGACGGGAGGGGGGCATTGGCAAGCGTTTTATTGTTGGCCTTCAGGCGAAGGCGTACTCCAGACAGGGCTGCAGACGGGCGACGTGCTAATGAGGACAGAGGATGATTGACAGGCCAACTGGCTGACAACTTGTGATTAACTGGCCTGTCTAACGCATCAGCAGCTCGAAGAGGCAATTGCATGACATGCCGCGACATGGATGCTGGCGTACAATTTGTCGCACAGGCACTACTACATCGTATGTCATCTTTTTGTTTTCAGGCAAGGGAACGAGACAGAACAGTAGGATCAGAGCGTTGCCAAAGCACTGTCGGCGTCAATGACGTTTGGCGGACCTAAACGTCATGTAAAAAGAGAGGAGCTGCACGAGGGCCACTATTCCACAAACGTCTGTTTCGAACGTTGGCTACAGCGTCGACAACAACGGAGACTTCCCGCGACACCCGTAAAGGACTCAGCGACGATTCAGCCTCCCCAGTCTTAACCCTTCCCAACGTATACTCATCCCCTAAAAGGCAAAGCACAAACCGCGACGCTCAAAACTAGCTTTATTGTACATTGGTTCTCTCTCAGCGTTCCATATTTTGTGACGAGGCATTTGCGTACAACCATCACCACTTCATTGTTTTAAGAGAACAAATATTGCTTAACTTTCATTCAGTCCCCAGAAAACCCGGGAAAGGAGTGAAAGAATGCAATGAAGGAAGCAGTCAAGGGCGGGAGATGGACAGTAAAGGAGAAAAAGGTTCTGCGGCAAGATGTGCCTTAGTCGCCAACAGGAGGACTAAAAGGAGATCGTGGTCCAGGCCGTGTTTTGGGCTGAGAAGCAGGGATTTGCGTTATTGATGTGCTCGTGTGGGTGTGAATGCTTCACCGAACAGGAGCGACGATATCGGTTCAATGAATTAACATTCAGACCAAAGGCCTCCATGTGCTGTGAGAAGCTGTCCTTTTCTAACTGGACTGTCAGATGGCTGATCCGGGCCTGCCTGAGAACATCTTTAATCTAAAATCATGGAGGAAGAGGGGATGAGATAAGGCAAAGCGTGGTGCTATGATCATTACCGTCGGCGCGGTCGGCAGCACCATCATGAACATTGTTATAGGAATGTGCGGCATCATCTGGTCATCGTACTCATCACTACGATTTAGTGTGGTATGAAGCTCGAAGGCTCCGCTGCTCAAAACAAGCTTGAGAAGACAATAATGTCTTGGCCAGACGTAGATGCCGTTAAGCCGACGGACTGGTCATGGAAAGTAATGACATGTAAAGTGTAGCGGTAGACTACTTCTCCCATAAAAACTCTCCAATACACTAGCGTGACCCGTCCTGAATATTTGCGAGTCGCCTGGGTCTGACTGGTCAGTGGAGTTTCTAGAACTCTCGACTCACTAAAAACCGAAAGGACAGCACTCGAATGTAGAACGCAGAACGTAATCATGGTCTGGGTTTTAATGAATACATATGCGCCTTTGTAACGACATATGAGAGGAAAAGTGGAAGGACTAAATCAACAGGAAAGGTCGTCAGTGAATGCGTATCGAAGGCAGCAGCACCAGTTTATAATCGGACGTCTGGGTCGGCAAAAGGTTAAAGAGGACGAGACATAATTGATGGGCATCAGAAGTAACATACTGAGCAATTTGCAGTAGCTGGCCTATCTCACGAAAGGTTAATCGGAATTCTGAGATCTTCTCTCAAGTAGTAATGATTACTCAGGTGGTGTCGTAATGCTGCAGCATAGTCCAAAAATGCTTCAGCCAACCAGGATGCCGGCCTGAGCCGCCTGCAAGTCATATTAGATAAAAACAACTTTCCCACTGATTCTCGAAGTCCCCATGAATTTAAGTACGAGTTATAGAAACAGGCAGAAATATTCTTTCTCGTACTCAGTTGTTAGCGAATCGCCTTTTTCGAATTGTACACTCAAAGGAAGGGTACGGTGAGTGACCGATCTCATGAAATGTTGGCTGAAACTCTGAAATGCGTTTTCAATTGGAAAGGATTACTTTGACGCGATTGTAATACTGATTAACTTGCGGCATGATCCTATAATATATAGGAGTCGGCAGGATGTCAGCTTTTGAATACACTGTTTTTCAAACTCCTGTACAAACCGTAGTCGGTAAAAAATGACTACTTAAGTAGCATGCATTCTTTCTACCGATATTTGATGGTCTTGCAAATTCAAATATATTTGATAGAAAGCCCGAACAAAATATGCTTTCTCTCAGTCGTTTATTAGAGAATCGCGACAACTTTATAGTTTATACTCGAAGAAGAAGAAGAAGAAGAAGAAGAAGAAGAAGAAGAAGAAGAAGAAGAAGAAGAAAAGGAAGAAGAAGAAGAAGAGGAAGAGGAAGAGGAAGGGGAAGAGGAAGAGGAAGAAGAAGACGAAGAGGAAGAAGAAGAGGAAGAAGAAGAAGTATGACTAAGTTTTTAAAAAGTTTTGAATTAGGAGATTTTTAAGACCCCGCAATATCCATTCATATAACATCATACCTGTCCGTTTACCACTGCTCCTCATGAAAAGTACAACATAATCCGCATGCATTGCAAATTTTTTTAACTCTATATGATATCTTCGTAAAAGGCATAGAAGAATATGCGATTTTCTTCACGCGGAGCGCATGCACCTCGTAGACTGAACTCACTAGGTGCTACTGCAACGACTGATCAGGCTCCAAATTATTGGGCAATTAGAAAACTCTTTTAAAACCTAATTATACTTCTTCTTCGAGTATGGAGTTTAAAGATGGCGTGATTCTCTATCAAACAACTAAGAGAAAGCATATTTTTCTTCGGGCTTTCTATAAAATATATTTGAATTTGCAAGACCATCAAATATCAGTAGGAAAAATGCATGTTACTTAAGTAGTCATTTTTTACCGAGTACGGTTTGTACAGGAGTTTGAAAAACAGTGTATTCAAAAGCTGACATCCTGCCGACTCCTATATATCATAGGATCATGCCGCAAGTTAATCAGTATTACAATCGCGTCTAAGTAGTCCTTCCCAACTGAGAACGCATTTCAGAGTTTCAGCCAACATTTCATGAGATCGGTCACTCACTGTACCTTTCGGTTTTAAACAAGTTTCCAACCATGAGATTTTTTCAGACCGTGAAATGCCCATCCATTCAGCATTGAAGCTGTCTACTAATGTTACTTGTAAAGTACACTACATGGTCTGCATCCATTGCAAAATCTTATGAGCCCCATATGATGTCTTCTTAATAGCGTTGAGAAACGTATGCCTTTCCTTATAAGGAAAGTAGGCAGCATGTAGTCTGGAAACCGTGGGCACAAGTGCAACTGCGGGCAGAGTTCAAAATTATTCGGGAATTTGAATATTTTTTTAAACCGAAAGACGCCCTTATTCCGGAACAAAATTTAAAGAAGGCCTGCTTTGCCATCAGATTACTACGAGTGTTTAGGCCTGTTTTCTATGAAATATATTTGCATTTAGAATGGCATCAAAAATCAATGGAAAGAACCCACACTACTTAAGTAGTCACTTTTTGTCGAGTATGACTTCCGTCGGCGCCGGAAAGAAGTTCATTAAAAGGCCGGCATACTGGCGTGATTGAAATATCATGGGACTGTGATGTTGGATGATCAGTGGTACAAAATCACCTCAGTAATCCTTTCCAATAGAAAACAAATTTCAGAATTTTGGTTAGAATTTCATGAGGTAGACTAACTGCTATAACTTTTCGAAAGACCAGACGCACATTAAGATCTGGCGCAAGTTGCTCGAATGCCACAATTACGTTTATTATAGTCGGCCAGTCATCCGAACTAGGGAGATGATTCAGCAAAGAGAAACCCAGCGTACTTTGGCGGAGAGAAATATAACCAGGAAGCATGAAAAAGCGGGTTGTGGCACTCTTCAAGTAGTATGTCATTTATATAACGAACTCTGGCACTAGATCAAGTACAGGTGGGGATCACGTACCTGCGCCAAAATAAGCTGTTCACTGGCCTCGCCGGTCAAACGGACGCGCAGCGAGCAGCAGATAGTATCCTCAGTGCTCTTCCAAACGCAGGGGTTGAGGACTTCCAGTACAGAATCCAATTCTAGGACCTGTAGTGTAAAGCAAAGGAGGAACCGGCGGAGTTCAAGACAGCCCCTGGCGCTCTATCTCGTTCAGTTAGTCACGACAGGGGTTCGAACCTGGGATTGGTGAGCTTCATGCATTTACTTGTCAACGGGTCTAAAAACTGCAAAGTACGTAGTGGCAACTGAAGAAAAATGGGCCGTCAAGAGAAATTATGCGGAGTTGGCACGACACTATGCCTACTATGGTATTTGCTGACAACTAACCACAAGCAGCTTTTCCGACTTGGTGATTTGGCATATGTAAGCCGGCCAAATATTAGGGTTAAACCAGTCAGTCTGCCAGCGCAGTCAACTACTTGGTGTGTTCTCATGGAAGACAAAGGGAAATTTGACGATTCCTCCGGCTTGAATTACAGGAGTTACAAGGCATTAAATTTCTACAATTCAAGGAATCGGCTGTTTCGCGTCGATTTCAGCCGGATAAGAGGGAATTCGGTGTTATGTGGGCCACAATAGTCCAATAGTACCGCCGATGTAGGGTTGAGAAAGGGATCTAGTCATCTCCGCACTTCTGGAGCTTTATTCAACTTCAGGTTGGTCCTACTTTTTTCTAGCCCAATACTTCTTAAACATGTGCCAATTCTAAGAATTGAGCCACAGGGACGAAGTCTGAAAATGGACATCTCACCTACTAAGAAAATCCTGTCCCTCAATGACAAGGGTAGTTAGTTTCGAGTCAGACGAGCCAACATGATAGGTCGTAGAAGAGCAACATCGTAAGTGCAACAAGGCTCTAGAAGTGGAAGGATTATTCCTAATCGAACACAAAAACGGCACGCACGCGCTCTCGTAGGCCGGCAGGTCATAAAAGAGCAAGCAAAGCCTTTTGACCCAAGACACCACGTAGCACTAAGCAACGGTGGGCACGATCACTTAAGTATAAAGCAAGGGCGATATACTTGCTTGGATGGGGACCAGGAATCTTCGTGAGGCCACTTACGGGTGCAAGTGTGATGTGCTCGAAAAGACGGTGGATTTTGTGTGGGCCGGGGCGCATGGAACAAATCCTTCTTGCGAGTAGATAATGATCGACTAAGTCCCAAATGTAACCATGAGGCCTTCCATCCTCAGCAAGAATGTCAATAAGCACAGAGATATGCCGGATAGAAGGTTAGGGGGTTTTAATGTTAATGGTGAAAAGTGGAGAACGCACCTTCTGTATAACGCGATCTGGATAGGCAGGATGGAAGCTGTTGGGGGCACGGAGGGCCAGCACGTAGATCGTCTCAACGACCAGAGGTAGAGCAGAGTAAACAATAGCACCGGAAATGAAAAGGGAACAGATGGGATCTGCAACATTCCAGCCGTAGTTTGCGACAAAATAGGAGCTTATGATCACGCCAACGCTGCCTAGGGTATCCGCGAGAACATGGAGGTAGACGCCTAAAAAAGAAGACGGAAGAAAGGCCAGAAGAAAACCGCCATTATTATTAGAAAAATAGGATATTGTGTCAAGTTGCACGGACGACGCTAAGTAGCATCTAGCACACTGACATTTCTTCTGCATTCAAATTTGACAGATCACTGAGGTTTGGCCCCATCGCAGGCGTGAAAAAGACGAAGGAAACAGATGATCATTAAGGCAAGCCTGGTGGACAAGGAGTAAAAAGTGTGGATGATAACTCTTCGATTTAGACCTCAGGCACGCAACAAAAATGACCGATTGTAGAGAGGGAAAGAGAGTCCGTAACTAGAGTTGACGGATGAAGGTAGCTTTCATCTTAGTGTCTCAACTATGAAGGTAACGAGTTTATTCAAGACCGAAATACTTCCCTCAAGTACCAATTCTGAAATGGAAGACATTCACAGAAAATGGGTCTCTGTGCATCCTTTTTACAAAATACGATTGCATTTTTACAAACACCTAAAACAGATGGAAACCATAAAAGCCTTAAACCGATGTAATAATTTACACTTGGCCAAAAGGTATCAGTCAAAAACCAGTATTAAACCGCGTAGTTTACTTCGAATTTTCCTTGAGAACCGCTTTTCTAGCTGAACCGGTGCGAGATTCTACCGAAAATATATTACAGTGTCCAACAGTGTTTCATGAGTTTCCGTTCATCGATTATACGCATCGCGAGGTACTGCCTTCATGTACAGGGGGCTGGGATGGCCATTTCTAGCTCAGCTAGTCAGTCAGTCAGCAATGCTTGGACGACCTGGACTCCTTGGAAATTGAGTGTTAAATCCAACGCTCTGCCACTCAGCCACGGGTCTGTCGTCCTGTCGGTTGAGGCCGAGGGGTGTAACGTTAGCTGATCAGGTTACCGACACAATCGTGCCTTTGCGCCTCGGAGATCATTCTAGCTTACTAGCAGGCAGTCGCCTTATGACCAGCAAGCCTACATAGACAAGGTAGACTGTCGTTATATCTTCCTCATTGCCAAGCTGAAGATACGCAAAATTGCTGTTCTGACCACGCTTCTCTGAGGCGACAAAGCATGCAGCATCTATCAAAGTCTAAAGGAGGCTGAACCCCATAAAATACTACACAACCGGTATTACATCCCATCCCGGTCTGGCCACCTGTGTTGACAACACTCCATCTACAGGAACTACGGCATTAAAACATAAGCAGAACACGGCAGCCTTCATACCCATGTGGTTGAAACACGCGATACAATGGATTGGGTGCTGGAAAATTTGTCATGGGACTTCAATTCAAATAAGATGTTTAAAACTACCAAATAAATTCCCTCCTAGCCCACGACGTCGGCACTTGTCACGCTTACGCAACATCCACATAGGCTCCAACGACCGACAGGGGTTTTTCTCTTTAGGAACACCACTCTGGAAAGGTTGCTGATTGACGCTTCAACTCAGTCCACGCAGTCAAGCCAGTTGTGTGTGCATGTGTGGAGTGGTGGACTGAGAGTCAGGCTGCAACGACTCCTTCTTAACGTGACCTCTAGTAGTCACACATATGAGAAGTGTATGTATATGGGTAGTGTCTCTCAGTCGATAGCTGACTAGTTACTCGGCCTTGAAGGGTGATGGCCTAGGCTAAATGCAGGGCTACGCCTCGCCCTAAGGACTGTGTGCATATGCTATGCCCCGCTTTAGCAGAAAATGGTCCTCTAAAACCTAGTATCCGCTACCAGCTCTCTGGCAACTGCTTCGCCGCCGGTGGATGCGGTCGCGTCCCGCTGGGTATATAGATTGTGTGCATGGTTGCCCAATAACTTGTGTCATCCTTCTCTCCGACCTATTTTTGTTATTGGTCAAAATCCTAGTCAAGTGTTTACTGTGGACCAGGGGATGTGGTGGCACGCCCAGGTGCGAGTCCGGCCGTGCCAGCCCCTGAGTTCGGGCTCATGCGGGGGAGGAGAGAGTGCGGTAGGTGCCGTGCAAGTCTACCACCACTATAAACGAACTCACGCACAAGTCACCGCGCCTGTTCGCACCCTGCTGTGGGGCATACGGTGGATATCGTCGGCAACGACAGTCGAACTGTCGCCAGCTAACTGAGACATAAACATTGCGTGTGGGGCTGAAGAGACCTTAGACAGGAAAATCTGAATTCTTTACCCCTCAGATTGCTATCGGTAGAAGCATCCTCAGCAGCCTCGCAATTTTCGTCGTCATGTTTGCAATGTAGACCGCCATCTGCACCGTTATGCGAGATTTTGACGACGGTCGCACAATGGTCAGAGTCGTGAGAGTGACCGTGTGAGGCGGAGTGGGAGTGATTGTGACCAGGTTCGTGCGAGTGACCGTGAGCTCCGTTGCCATGTGAATGGCCGTGACTGCCGCCGCCACTGTGGCTATGCGTGTGGCCCAAAGCGAAGATACCAACCAGGTTGACTAGAAGTCCTCCAACAGACACGGCCTGTTTCAGGAGGAAAAGAAACTTGAATGCAAATGATCCACTGGGAAAAAACGCTAACATGACCTTATGACATCAAGCAAGATAAATAACTACAAACGAACGATCAAAATTACGCTTGGTGATGATAACGGTTATCAAAAACGTTGGTTCGATGCTTTATTTAATAATAAAAGCTACTGACAAACATAAGTAAACATTTTATTAAGTTACGAAGTCGGTTATTGCTGGAAAACGATGTTCCATTGTGATAGATCGTGCTACGGAATCCTCCCGTTGTCTTGGGGCTCCTTCTCCAGCCCAACCAGCAGCCGAACAGCGGCGCATAACAAGCCAGAAATGGCCATTCCAGTCTACCTTATCTTTGCCAGCAATGTTATTCTGCCCATGTTGCATAACTAGAAACATGCAGTGGTTGTCGCGGGTGCGACAAAAGTTGCGACGGTACGGTTATTCCTGTTTTGTCCGTCGCATGATAGCACACCGATGAATGTACACTGCTGCATGCAACTGAAAATGCCCGAAGTTGGTTAAACTGTCCAGCGGATATGATGGCGATTAGGTGATTCGTACAAGAAAAATACAGCCAGGCCCGATGCGTGGTTCTCAACATGCCACAGTTTGATTTAACCCCAGACCGTAGGTGTTTCGGGCAAGCTGGTATACATACTAATAAACCGATGAAACAGACGTCAAATGGGAAACAGAACAGTCCTACCATTAGACGATCCGTATTTATATCGGGCGGTTGCTGAATGCGCAATAGGGCATTGATAGCAATTGATCCGGCGATGATGAGCAGGGCAAGAGAATTTACGAAACCTGACAGAATTTCTGCCCGGTGGAATCTGAAATTAAAAAGTTCACTGTGAAAGAGATTATAATAAATGTATTAAACTCATCAATATCCTCTTCAGCCGACAGCATAAACGGCGTAACGTGGTTCAAATCCTCGTCAAAATAAATCTTCGCAGCGTGTTAGTGTACATATCTCCTTGGGTTGCGGAAGGAAAAACACGCACAGAGAACTTGATAAAACTTTGATCACGACTCATCTGACCGACCTTGCTGATTTTGCGTATGCCGTCCCTCCATGTGTGACCATCTGCGACAGAGCATTTGGTGAGCTGCAACCATTCAGTTTTCAGGTATCGGAGATTGTGGATTATATATAAATGTATATGTTGACCGATTGTGTGGACCTAAAATGCAAGCCGACGGTAACGTTGCATTTGGTGAGTGAGCAGTAAGATGAGGGTGGTAGCTGAGAGCCGATGAGGAAGGCGAGACAGTACATGCTGCAGTCAACAAAGGTCGTATTTATTAGAAGACCTGAGATACTCTCTTGACGCCGTCACACAAAGTGCTGACTATCTCACTAGAGACGAAGTCGGCTTATGTCACTCGAATAATCGTTCACAGAAAAGTTTAGCTGAAAACATCTAGGTCTCAGCGACCTTCTACATCCACAACCCATCATGCATACCGACGGCAGAGGAGTGATCCGACGGATGGCGACTTAAGTATCGCGGCGAATCCACAGGCGTCTTCAATAGGTTGCAATCAACCTAGTGACCAACACGTGCTCGACTGACGAAGGCGTCCCCTCTTTTTCCGTTTAGCGACAAATTGGCTGAATGAAGTTGGAACAGAATAAACCTTCTTTAAAAGCTGATGTCTCAGATAGAAACGATGCGATGCTAGAAGTCACTTCGCTTTCAAAGACATCATTAACAAGTTGCCCTTTTACCTAACACAACAAGTGCTCGACACGAGAATGAGATTATCACTATGCGAAACATAATTTGTCACCCTCGTTAGCGAGAACGTGTTTACAGTGACATACCGATAAAGCCTACCCCGAGGTATATTAATGCACTGGCTTGATTGTGAGTAATAGAAAAAGTGCGTTTACCGACTTTGAATGTTTCAAAGTTTACATGGGTACGGTGGCTAAATTTCAATATTCCTATCTAGGCAAAATATTCAGCGTGGTGTCCATAATACTTTATGTAGAGTTTAATGACCGATTATTTGCCATATGGACGCATAAACAAATGAACCGAACGTTGCAACTAGGTTCAATAAGTGAACGGCCGCTTGCAGCCGGCTGAAATAAAGGAATTTGAAGATGTGCCGTAATGCGGACATTAGGTCAACATATCCATATCCAACCAGGAACCTGGCCTAGAGTTTTGTCCTTGCACCAAACACAACTTGAGACCATGTGACGATGGCGACGGCAGGGAGTTATGCGGTGTATTCTAGGCAGACAAAAGTCAAGGATCCATACAGAACCGGCTGTAACCATTAGCGATATAGGTGCAACGAATTGAGTATGCATGGCGCTTTATAGTGTGGGCAGTAAGCAATGCACCAATATCTGTTGGTGGATGGCTGAAATTGTCGCCTGAGACATCATACATGGAACAGACGGACCACAGTGACTGCTGACTCTTTTTTTAATACAGGCAGGTCAAAGGAGCAAGATGCGCTCCACCGGTTGAAAATCGACTTGGACAATTGAATCGAATGTAAAATGCAAAGGAGAGCAAAACAAAACCAGTCTGTAGGGGTTTGACAAAATCTTTCCAAGTGAATCACATAAAATAACAATTCCTATAAGTAAAACGCACCCGAAAGAGAAGATCCGATCAGGTTTCCAACGTCCCACAACAGAGGCGTATAGGCCCATGACCAGAGCTGCACAGTCGAAAAGCATATGAAAGCCATCTGAGATGAGACCCAGGCTGTTCGTCCAAACTCCATAGAAGAGTTCGACAAAGGTGAAAGACTAGAGAGGAAAAGTATAAAAATGATGTTAATAACTAGCTACACACGTCAGTTGAGAAGGCAGCGACTTGGACAATGAGGAGCTACTCTAAAGACTACAGATTTGAAACTGACACGCGGTAAATTAAACACGTGATTTTACATCGAGACAGTTCGTCTCTAACTTGCCTCCATTAAGTCTCATCATACTTGCCTTTCTGGTCTGCGTCTAATATATTATGGTTAGCACGGCGCTAGTGTCAGGTTCCGAGAAATTCTACCACATCTGTCATAACGCTGTCAGTAACAACTTTGTCCAACATCACATTGCAGCCGTTCTGGGGGATCAGGTCAAAGCCTCACTTATGCGTCGGTAAAAGATGTCACCGCGGGTTGCTTGATCAATATGCAATGAAAATCTACTACAATAATAATGAAAGAATCACAAACTTCGCTTCGTCTACGTGTCTGAGCCAAATGGGTGATAGACACTCGCACGCCGATGTCGACATAAATAGTGAAAATGGCTTCGGCTCTGCCTTTGCGAATAATGGTCTACGACACGAGCCGTGTGTTGTCAGGGCACAACCAATGAGAGAATATGACGCCAATCGTCTCAAGAGTTCAGCTACTGGCACCAGTTTCTTCTGGCTTTTTTCAACGGCGGAGCCCTGTGACCACTTGTTCTGCGTGACGCGCGCGCCTGCCAATGAAGATAAAAGATTCACCATGACGTTGAAGATTACTCAGTCCCATAATCTGTCCGTCCTCATAATCAGGAATAAATAAGGTGCAACGATGGCGTCCGTGTAGAACAATACGCTGGAAAATATTTTCCCCGGCTCCTAAATCCCAACAGGTTTGGCCCCCTCAGTCCCCGTGCCCTAATGACTGCTAAAAGGGCCGACTATCTACCGATAAAATCATTCGGGCAGTCGCGAAACGGGAGAAAAACAAGATACGTGACAAGGACTGCCTTTTAATGGAAGTTTGTCGGTGCTGGTGAAGAGTACCAGATAATCAAATACACTGTTTTCCGACCCAAAATTAGGAAGCAGATATCGCTCCCGCAAAGTGGAATTACGTCGGTCCTCAAGCACTACCAAAGCATTAGTCTCTTTTCAGCCTCTTTCGCTTGTACAACGACGTGCGGACAAAGTAGGATGTGTGTATTCAGGTCAGGATTGAGAGAGTAGATCGGAACTTCCATTTCATCGAACTCTCGGACGTTCCACTGCCGTCAACAGGTCACCCTCACCAGACGACCCACATGCGCTCGAGTAGACGTCGATTAACTTATGTATTAATTGGTACAGCTGTCTACTGACGAACGCCTGTCTATGGTAGTAGGAATCGCATGTTCATCGATGCAATTTAGGCGATTCCTCTGACAAGTAACAACGGAAAATCGGGTGGGAAGGTCCACGGTACTGAATGTTAGCGCTACTTTTGCATGCCAACAAATAACAACAAATGGAGAGCTAACGGACTTGAGTGTTACTCGAAATATGTTCTAAATAGGTACGGTAAAGTGGGTGGGCTGGGGGCTGAAGTATGAAGTAAAATTCATAGGGGACCACTACTTTTTGAGAATGGTTTGGAAATTAAGAAATAACCATGCCGGCACAGGATCCTGCCGTTTATTTTTTTGTGCATTCCCGTGTTTAAGTGATCGTGTTTGAAGCCAAATATGGTCAAAAACAATCTTTTCGATGTTTTCGCCAAGAAAATCAAGTCATAAAACGGACTCGGCGCAAATAAAATGATGCGCGGCAGTGCCTCCGTTGGATATGTCGGCCCTTTTTTAATGTGGAATGGTCGCGTTTCCATGGATATCTCCAGAGCCGATCCTACGCGTTCCTATCATATATGATATAGAAACGCACTGGTGCCAATAGCAGCCGTGTGGTAACAATCGTAATCCCTCGAAAAGTTGGTCTAAGCATAGGAAAAGGACGGTGTGGTGCCTCAATAACCAACACAGCTTATTTTTATCACCGCAAACACATTTAAGGTTCTAAGACCAACAATCGCCGGCCGCCTTGGGACAGTTGCTAGACCAGACAAATGTAACCATGTACATATTAGCCGGCCAGTCAACGGCAGAGATCCATGAAAGGGACTTGGAAAAACATCAGAGAGATCCCGAATATGTTCCCAGGCACATAGTTTGCTCTGGGTGACGGGCGTAGTTAATGCATTCTGGAAGTAGCTCAGGCGTAAATAGCAAGTGAAAGCTGTCTGAACACAGTTTCCAGGAGGGAAATTCGTTGCCATCTTCGTCCTCTTCGCTTCGGAAGTTGGTTCTTGAGGTTACGGTGCTATGAGTCAGAATAAAACGTTGCACTGTTCGTGATACTAAAGGAGCTCAGATTACTGGAACGAAAAGAAAATGGCAAGAGTTAGCCAAATATCGCCCAGTAGCTAGGGGTGCTCGTTCCTAGGGCAAAACACAGATGTTTTTGCCCGCCGCCCTGCCATTCAATTTGCGGACGCTTTTTTCAAGCTAGCACAACTAATTTTATTCTCTGAGCCATCTTCCAAAACTCCTGACGAGAGAAAACAAATATATGTAGCTGTAGGCGCATAGTTTGATGAGGCGATAATACATCAAACATGAAAACGGACTAACCAGATTTAGGCAAAGGAAGATAAAAATACGGAAGGAGGCCCGATCAGCCAAAACCTGCTTCAGGATGGCGAAGGCGTGACGACGCAGTCCAAAGACACTGTCTCTGGCGTAGCCAGAAGACGAAGGTTGTGTAGTGTAGAGGGGAAGACCGGCAGCCGAGTACCCAACAAAATGTCGACTGAAAAGACGTTCATGTGCATTTGCTGTCGACTGGTTCAACAGGCTCGAAGCTAGGGGAAACAAGTGGTAAGAACAGGGTAAAACTCAGCGCGGAGCATGTAAAGTGTGTGCAGGACCGAACATGTAAGTGCAACTACACCAATAATCGACAGAACGGATTGGGTCGCCTGTGATATCCACAATCACGCGAGAAGGTTCGAAAAACGCTTTCCGTTAGGTTCCTAAAAATAGTTAAGGAAAAAGTTCGACCGCGGAAATCCAGGGCTGACGGACACAACATTACTTTAGTCTGACCACAGCATAGCTGTACGTGAAATCCTCTTTGTTCCTGTGCAACGTGGCCGCCTATTAAGACATTTTGGCAGGAATAGACCTTCAAATGAGTCTGCCTTTATGTCGAAAAAGTGCATTGCGAAGCTCCATCACTAGCAGCGGGCTTCCAAACCCAAGACCGGGCCCGTCACACTCGGCACAAGTTGCCAACTACCTATATTTGTTCCGCCTGCTAGCTCTTAGGGGCTACCTTGCGCAGTGAAAAATACATTTGGCTGTGGGGTGGTAAACCTAAGGTCTAAGTCCTTGTTGAATTGTGCATTTCAATGACCAGCATTTACAGAGAAAGTAGAAAACGCAGCTAAGTCGACTTAGGCTGAACTGCGAATTCCAGAAAGTAGTTGAGGCGACGTAATATCTGAAACAGGAATTCCCTGAAGTTCCCGACATGCACTCGAACTCGTCATCACAGACAGCATCAGATAAGGATAATGGACGCACATGAGGTGCAGCATTTGTAAGATACAGTAACTAGGTGACCGCATTCACCACACACTTGGTGAATGATTGTTTGATTGTCCAGATCCACTTCGTTGACCGCCCCAATTTAACCACCAGTATTGGCCAACGATGTGATTAACACTCGGAAACTTAGTTCCCTGGTACTGTCACTGGAATCAGTGTTTGCCTTCACGTTTCTCGTGCAGACAATTACTCTACCCAGGCAGTCTTAACAAGGAATATAGGGAGGTCACTGAGCTTGTTACTAGACTGGGGCCGGATGATGATGGGTTCGAGCGTGAATCTGAAACGCTGCACGAAAAAAATGTTTGCTTCAGCGGTCGCATCTCCTTCCTTTCCCGTCGTAAAACGTCCTAAAATGACCATATGCAGAGGTAAATGGAGCATTTTGCCTCTTATAGCCATTCATTACTTAAAGGGAAGGCCGACATCTAGTAGGATGTGAGGACGCTGAGTAACACATTGCCTTTCGGTTCAAGCTCACGGATTAGGCGACCTCGTGGTCGGTTTTTTTGCGTTTTGCTAACACAGTTAAAATTATAGGCATAAAGGTTCTGCCTGGAAGTCCTCATAGACGGAAATGCGCTACAGTTATAACACGGCTTTAATGAATAAAATTGAGGGAGAACAGCCTTCTCCGGTACTAGCGTTGGAGTCAAGGGAAAGTCCTATATAATATAACGGAAACTACGGCCTGGAGGTGAGGATCGTAATGTAGGATTTCAGACTGCCTTCAAGTGTAGCTCAGTCAGTTATGACGGAAGCTGCCGCAAAATCGGGGGTAGGCAAATGTCTGCCATAACAAATGTCACGGCTGTGGGATCCGTTAAAAACGCGTTCTCATCTTGTCAGTGTCTCTATAGCACTCTCACGCATGTGAATGCCGAGCTGTCCATCCTCTTTATGTGAAAACCCAGCGTTGTGGGGGAGCCAGATCGTGTGTGACACGTGCAGACCAGTTGTTCCCAGCCCTGTCAGCCACGGCGCCCAATCTCAACGTCTGATGGCTGGCCGGATCGGGCAATCGACTGGTGCACGGGGAAAGGAAAGAGGGAGATCAAGGTCGACTCTTGGCGCATTTTCCTCACCATAAACAATCTGACGGGCTTGAGTCTCTCACGGTGCGCTAAATGTCGTGACTTGAAAGGGTGACAACTGGCGTGACAGCTCGGTCATTTCACGACAGAGTCGAGTTGTGACGGTCCTTCATTAATGTAGCCCCTATGACACCGTTAATCAGATGGGATTCGAACCGTCCATGTCTTATTTCTGGGAAACCCTGGCATTTTTTGCGTCAATCAGGCGTGTGTGATACGAGCGGACAGAATGTTTAGCCTTGTCAGTCACTGCGGTCGATCCCGCCACCGGTCTTCATGACTCTGTCTTGGCACCGGGTTCAGGCTGGTGAGGGAGGAGAGAGTGCGGCAGATGCAGTGCAGGTCTGTCACTACTATAAACTGATCCACCATTCATGCACCATCTATGCTGCGGGGCACACAATGGACATCGGTGTTTGCGGCGGTCGAACTGTCATGTTTCTAGGAGTACGGAAACGGTTCAGGATGGGTGGTTACAGCAATCTTCGGGCCTTTTGATAACGAGGCAAGACGGTATTGTTCCGGCTCCGCGAGGCGGAATCGGTGTGACGGATCAACTACGTTTGCAGGTACGCCGTACTTCCCTGGTCGGCGAAGTAATCCAAATCTAGAGTTTGTTGGCTTTGGATCAGCGACGGAATTCCTGAGTACGGCTCATTCCCCATCTACGGAAA
>CACRXP010000119.1:554101-589985 GCA_902702965.1 Spirometra erinaceieuropaei
CTGGCCGAGAAATCGGACGGTAGCACCGAAAACTAGTTGAGCAGCGAAACAGTCAAGGTCCGACTTCAGGGAGGAGTGAATGCCCAATAGGACCAGGGGAAGGTGGTCCGTCCAGTTCTCCGGATCTTCTGCGGCACGTTGGGAGGTCTTCAGCTGGCGGTGGAACCACTCGACCATCCCGTTCACTGTCGAATGATAGGCTGTAGAATGGATCCGAGTACAGCTTAAGGAGAGAAGAGACTGGAAGAGGTTAGATTTGAGTTGGCCACCGCGATCAGTCGTGATAGTGGGGGGGGGGGGAAACACCAAAGTTGACAACCCAACAACTGCGGAAAGCCTTGATGACTGTTGGAGAAGTAATTTCCGGCAGGGAAATAGCTTCAGGTCACTGGGTAAACCGATCCACACAGGTATGAAATAGGAACAGCCATTAGATAGGGGCAGGGGGCCTACGATGTCTAGGTGGACATGGCTGGACCGTGCATTCAACTCCGTCTCCGCCCATTTCGGTCTGACCATCAATACGTACAAGAAGGTGATAATGTAGCAGCAGCCATCGACCTCTGAATACAGTTTCCGTCACATCCACGTCAACCGCACCGACAAGAAAACTGTGGATAACTTCAACTGCCTAGGCAGCATAATGTCTCGCTGTTTCAAGTGAGAATCCGAAACGTCAGGCGAATAAAGCCCTTGTTCCAGCGATCGCTTCTTTTTATGATCTACTAGTCCCTGGAACTTGCATCTTCACTTGTATCGAACTGCTATTGCGTTGAAGCAGCCATATATTGAGGATGGAATATACACGCATACCAAAACAGCTCTTCTATAGTGACGTTGCCACTGGTTTTAGCCGACCGGGAAGCCCAGAACGACCCTACAAGGACACATTTAAGAATTATCTTAGGGGATTGCATATCAATCCAGAGACCTGGGAGGACCTCGTCCAGGACAGACCGACCTGAAGAAAAGAAATGAAAATCGGTGCTGCCATCTACGGAGCAAGACGGGTTGCCGCCGCCAAAACCAAACGGCCTGCTAGCAAGTCACGAGTGCCTAACCTCCTCAATGCCAACCGTCCTCCGCTTCCACTATACCTATGCTGTCAACGCGTATTCAGCTCACAAATCAGTCCCGTTGTATACCCTCGGACCCAGTGCGCCATAAACCCGAAAACGTTTAGCTCTTCTCCTACTGTCGCCGCTGCCATGGACCCCGCGTCGACCGCCACCGCCGTCACTGTTGATCGCCCTGTCGCTGTTCCGCCGGCAGTATCCATCGACACCATTTGTCCTGCCCCAAGCCCTGCAGTGTCCGAGGCGGCCAGCACCATCACCGTCACGACTTCACACACTCCCCAAACGATGGGACGACGTGTAATGCCCCATTACCTTCTACCATCACCACCAACACACCCACCTCCAGTGATGTGGATTAAGTTCATGCCTGTCCTCACTGTGATCGCACATTCACCACACACATTGGCCTTGTCGGTCACTTGTGGATTCATCGCACAGAAACTGGTGAACCAGTGCCTGGTGCAACAATCTACGCTCACCGCACCCGCCTCAACTGCCCTCACTGCTCCCATACATCCACTCACTGAATGGGCCTGATAGGACACATGCGCATTCACGAAAACCTGCGGCAGACAACTGCTGGCTACACCACACATCCTCCACTAATAACCATATCAAAAAACGACACAATCGCCGCAAGCACTCGATTGCCACATCCAGCGCAAGTGAGAATTGGACCTCGCGGCTCCGGCGCCATGCGGCTGCTCAGCTGCATGCGTAATCCGAGTGTGAGTCTGTCACGGTGTGCCAAGCGCCGTGGTTTGGGAGGCTGTCGACCTACGCCTCAACTCAGTCCACGCAGTCAGCACAGTTGTGTTTTTGTGTGGAGTGGCGGACTGGTGGGCCGAGAGCGGGGCTGTCACAGCTCCTTCTTAAAGTGACATGTGGCACTTTCACGCATATGAGAAGTGTGAGTTTCAGTCGATGACTGACAGCTACCCAGACTTTGAAGGATGATGGTCCACGCAAATGCAGAGCCGCGTGTCACATTTCTGGGCGCTAAGGTTTGTGAGGGTCTGCTATGCCATGATCAGCAAACCATGGCCCTCGAAGCCTGGTGTGCGCTGGCAGTTCTCGAGCGCCAGGTTCTCTGGCGATAAGTGCGCTTACGCTCCTGTTAGGTGCACAGGTCGTTTGCATGGCTGCTCAGTAGTCTGCGCCTTTTCAATGGGTAGTGAGCAAAATCCTAGTTGAGTATTTGTCGTGGGTCAGAGGTGTGGAGTGGAGCGCCAAGGTACGGGCTTGGTCGCGCCATCGACCTGCATCCTTTCCCGCCTCCGACCTTCTCGACTTTGTCTTGACACCGGGCTCAGGTGGGGGAGGAAGAGACAGTGTGGAAAATGCAGCGCACGTTTACACTCGCAATAAACTAATTCACGCGCAAGTCATCGTACCTACTTCCCCTGCTCTGGAGCAGACGATGGACATCGTTTGGAGCAAATTTCGAGCTATCATCATCATCATCATCATCATCATCATCATCATCATCATCATCATCATCATCATCATCATCATCATCATCATCATCATCATCATCATCATCATCATCATCATCATCATCATCATCATCATCATCATCATCATCATCATCATCATCATCATCATCATCAAATATTGGGGTTTCCTGAGACTTTATTGCAATTGATAGGGAGTTCAAAGACGCTCACCCACCCTTACCTTAATAGAACTGAACTGTACTGAGTATGTAATGTCCATGTAGACTGCGTATCGCAGGTGTACAAATAACGGTCGAAACATACGAAGGAATGACAGCAACACCCACAGTTCTAACCCCTGCCACACCCTACATGTTACCCAAGTAAATCAATTCGCCTTAGTTGAATACTTGTTCTACTTTAGACAGTTCGGGGATAAAATGCCCCGAAAAGAGAAAGACGGCAGTTGCTTAAGTACTGATGAGTCACAAAGTGGAAATTGTTGCTCTCAGCGAGAACAGAATGCCAGAACAAAATTAACTGGATGAAATGGGTGTCAGTTACATCTTCTTTAGCGGCTGCCCAAAGGCAGCCTGACACGGTGATGGTGTCGCCTTCGCCATCCAGAGCGACATCGTAGGACGACTGCCCTGCCTGCCGCAGGGCACCAACGACCGCCTCATGGCCCCCTGCCTGCCTCTTCGGGGAATAAAACTAGCCTCTATCATCAGTGCCTATCCCCACCCAATAGCAGGCTCCGATGAGATGAAGAACAAATTCTACGTGCACATGCACGTTCTCCTGACGTGTGTACCAACGACGCATAGACTGACTATCCTTCATGACTTCAATAACGGCATGTTGCAAACCAGTCTACATGAGAGTACTGTAAAGACAACGGAAACCATCTGCCGAGAATTTTCATACAACACAACCTCGACCCCATCGACACCTTCCGCCTTCCAATGTGAAAGAAAGCAGTCTGGATGAAGCCCCGATCGCGGCGCGAGCAGTAACCGGACTACGTCCTCGTCATGAGGCGAGGTCGGTGACGAAGGCGCCGACGTCTGTATCAACCACCGTCCCATCATCTCTAAGATGAGGCTCCGACTGCATGTACGCGGGAGACTACAAGGTGAGCGTCTACTAGGTAAGATAAGCGTTATTCGGTCGAATTGGTCTGCTCACTGCTTCGGTTTCGGTGGTCAGTTGGACCAAGGACTGGAAGACCTGAAGATTCCTGACTATAATGCCACCGTAGAGACACGGTGATGTCAACTGCGGAACGTCATCCATTTCACCGCCCTGGGAGTTTCCAGACGCACATGACGTTAACACCAGGATTAGCTAGAAGACAACGACGCAGAAATCAGTCAACTTCTCACCAAAGAGAAAAGAACTGACGCCACGATGCCCAAGAAATAAGGCTCTTGTTACCACGGATATGGGCAAAGAAGTGGTAGTGCCGATTATCAAACAGATGACGACAGTTCTGATCTGCCACGGCATTCGGCGTCTACGGAAATACGAGGATGTCTATGAGAAGAAGAGAAGTCCGTGTGCCCACATTCTCAAGGATTCTATCGCTGAGGATCATGTGAAGACAATCTCGGCTGTCGTATGTCAAAGGCAAGACAAGAATACTAAAAAAGGTTTGTTATAGCATCTCTTGAGCGCTGTCAGTCTCCACAAAACACGATTAAAAAAGCAACTGACTAAGTTACAACCAACAAACCTGGGAAACGTGAACTTGGTTCAAAACCTCTCATCTAAAAAAACTAACACAGCAGAAAATACGAACTTTACGGCATAAAGTTTGTTTTGCTATCGCGTATACCGTCTCGATCTATTTGATTGCATGCCTGAAGGTGATGCTTATAGGAGCAGGAATATCCAACGACACAATACACTCCGTCAGACGTGTTACATCCCGGCTGATGGCGCGCAGACCATCTCAATATGTTTTGCGGAGTGAATAAATGCTATGAAGCAGCTGAGGAGGGGCGAGAAAGCGTCATTTTGCCTTCTGATAAGGGATAACAAAAGATCGTTCGGAACCGAGGTAGTTGCTATGGGAAAGCCGAAGCTTTACTTGGCGACAGAGTATTTTATAGACCTTCACAGAATTCACTAATCAAAATAGTAGCAGGTCGGTTGGATAAATTAATAAGAGTATTTAAGCGCAAGAATGTGATCATGGAGAGCGAATTTCACCAAATGACACCAGCGAACACTGCTTTGACCTGATTTTATTGATTGTCAAAGATTCAAAGATCAAACCTTCCACTGCCACTAATCGCTGCCTTAAAATGCAACCTCACCTAGAATTTGCGAAAGGGATGTACTTAAAACCGAAGTCTCTCCAAGGCAATTCAACTACCTCCTTGTGGACCAGCGAGGGCAGAGGATGCAGTCGGACAAAAACATGGTCTCTCTCGACGTGACGCCGTTATTCACATAATTCCAACCAAATCTGACACAAGAAGTCGTGTGTAAGAAACTAGAGGAGGCATATGTCAAAACTCAGGACCCACTGAAATCTGAGCGCCTCGAGAATCGGTTTTAATTTCGCCAGAAGACCTTCATTTTTAGGGCGAGACCCATTAGCAGATCAAGTGAAACAGTCTCCGGAATAGAGGGAGAGTTGGTACTATAAGAGTTAGAAAAGACTGTCTTCATCTAACAGGAGCTGACCTTTTGGCGCCGTTACGTTGACAACACGTTTGTTATCATCAGGAAGAACATACTGCAGAATTTCTTTAGTCTGCTCAAATCAAACTTCCCGGATATCTGATTCATGAGGGAGGAAGAAAAGGAGCTGCAACTGCCCTTCAATGATGTGCTCGCCAAACTAATTCGGCGGCGAACTAGAGACAACAGTTTACAATGAGGTAACGAATACTACACAGTTTCTCAGTTTTCACAACTATCCAATGGCTTGCAAACGAAACTGTGAGAACACACATCGAACGGATCAACGCTCACTGCTGCAATCCGGAAGAAGAAGCACACGAGGCCTGATACCTCTATGACCGATTGATGAAAAATGACTATTTGAAGGCGGTTATAAGCCACGCCTACGTGTTCGTCTCCGAAGGTCTCAGTCGGAAACGCACCTGATGATATAACATGAGCTACTATACATAAAGACGACCGGGTGCATCGCTGCGCTACTAGGTGTTGGAATTGCCCATTGGCCCGAGGCTACCATACTCGTAGAGGTAAAGAAACCCGTAGACTGATCAAATGCTAGGAAGCAGTCCGGCGTAGTTTATCGCATATCCTACTTAAACTATCCTTTTAGTTACACAGGTCAGGCTGAACTTATGCTCAGATCGTGCATGCATTAACATAAAATGACTGTGCGACGGGATGACAAAGTATCGCAAGTGGCAGTCCACACCCTGACAACAGGTCACAAATTTAACTTCGCAGATACCATGACAATTTACCACACCAGAAACAAGAAAAGCCGATGACTGACTGAAGTCTGAGACTACAATGAGAACTCAGCCAATCGATGTACCGATTTGACGCTGGCATACAGAGCCGTACGAAGCCATTTCCACCCCTGCGTGACTTATCTTTGATTGGCAAACATCTCCTACAATTGTCGCCCGTTTTGTTGCTGCTCTTATCTCTGATGATGGATTGCTGCACGCGTTCCGAAGCTCAGACAAAAAAGTCCATGGTCCATGTGGTTAACTTGTTCTGCCCTTTCTTACCGAGGCCGCGTAAACCCTACACCAACTGCCGGTCCGATTCAAAAAAGCAGTCCTTTTGAGATGTCGCCGCCTTGGGCAGCAAGATTTGCAGGAGGCTCAGGACGCCTGAATGAATCGCAATGACGAGAAAGTGCATGGGTACGCGGACCGCAATGAAACGAAGAACCTTCTCGTCTGCGCTCATATAGTCAAAGGAACCGCGCCGCTCCTTAGCCACCGCATAACGACACTCCTGAAGGAGAAATCGCGAATTCTGAAAAGCTGTTCGAGCACTCCAGGTTCACTCTTGGACGCTCATCCTGGATGTCGGACACCGCTATCGACCGACTCGTGCAAATGGCAACGAACAAAAACTTGGACCTCGCGTTTCGCTCCCAGGGTCTATGAGAGCCGAGCGGCAACTCTCCAGCAGGAGGCATGGGGATGCAATGCGATCCTGTTGAAGACTAAAAGCACGACGGCTGCCGCTGATTTACAGATTTACGACGATATTCCAGGAGACGTGGTACCAAGGACAGGTTGCTTAGAATTTTAAGAATGTGACAGTCGTCCATCTCCACAAGAAGAAATAGAAACAACAGCTGTGTGATTATAACAGAAAAAACTCGCCGCACAACATTGTCAGAGGGATGGTCGTCTGTGTCATCCTCAGTGGCATGAGCATCGGCCAACTGCAGGAGAACTGTCACGAAATGCATACCCCCCTCCACGTTTAGTCCGTGGAAATGACGAAAGCCTTCGTCACAGTGTATGGAGATAGACTCCCGAAATTCATATTAAAATTCAGATTTTCAGCACGATTGGCGCATATGATACACCAGCTCAGCGCGCATCACGGGGAGTGAAACAATTCCAGAAACATTCGCAATATATAAAAATGGAAGGGTTTTTTTTCTGTGTTATATCTAATCTCCGAAAGTACTGCACCGATTGCGCTGAAATTTGGACACAACCCGACCCGCGCACAGGGCCGGGTTTTTGGCTATTCAGTTTTGTAATTATGCCGATGGTACGCCTGTGATGGGTAAAAAACCGGACTTTTTCCGGCCTAACAACGCCACCAGCTGCGGCCACTTGACCTACATCCACGCGGACACATGTGCGTCCAAACTGTGGCCACTTGACCGACATTCGCTCAAACGCACGTGCTCCACCCGACTGCCGCGCTCACCCCACCACCCACCCTGCAGGCACTTGAGCAGGCCCTCCACCCTCTCTGGGCCGATGCAGTATGGGCCGCCTGGGCAAACCACCCCTGGGGCAAAAAAACATGCAACACTTGGACGCCACTTAAAATTGTCCCACAGTCCATATAATAGGGCCGTCACCGCTGCCTCGGGGATTTTCGGGGAGTGAGGAGTGGATGCAGTTAACACCAGCGCCTGCCTGCCCCCCTCCCCCCGCACAACCCACATAATGGGGCTCTCGCCCAATGTCAGTTCAGTATTGTTCACCTCGGCTTGCGGAAGCCCGGTTGCTGTCACGGCTGTCGCGTTCTGCAGCTTCAGGTCTGCTTCGTTCACAACATCATGACCACAGTCAGCTGGGAGTGGCCGAATGGCGCCAGCGAGGAACAGCAGACCAGCGTCCAACACGACTTCGTGCCCAGCATTCACGCAGCCTGATGCTGTTGTAAACGACGGCACGACAACACCCGTTGGAAGAGTAAAGATTTTAGGGTAAGGTGACACCATCTATACCGGCAGTCGGAGACCGACTCCAACGCAACATCCATTTACTTATCGGGATGGTACCAATGGATATCACTTCAACGTTAGGATGATAAATGCAGTCAGTGACGAGGTAACGCACATGAAATGCAGCGCAATGAACCCCTACTCAAACCGACTTATTATGCGACAGAACGTAAGTAATCCCCTTTTGAAACGCCGTCAATAGCTTCATCACTGCATTTTGGATATGTATGCAAAAATCGAAACGGAACGCCTGCTGCGCTCTGAAGAATATATTCCTTTGCCTGATGCTGTTGTAAACGACGGTAATACAGATAACGTTGTAAGACTAACGCTTTTGCCGTTCACGTACACAGAGAGTCCACGCCATATATTCGAGTACGCTCGAGGTGCAATTGCTTATGTTTGTCAGAAAGGGGCGTCCAGACCTACTCATTACATTCACCTGCAATCCAGCTTGGGGGATGTTTATCAGCTCTTACCTCCTGGGCAATCGACGGTAAATAGGTATGACATCACAGCACGTGTTTTCAGGAAGAAACTGCAATCGCTGATGAACTTCACGGTGAAACACGAGGTGGTTGGGTCTGTGCGCTGCTAGATGTATTAGGTGGAACGGCATAAGACGGGACTGCCCCATGCATATGTCACGATCTGGCTCTATAACAAGACCCCTTCCAACCAAATCGACGACGCAGTATGCGCCGAATTACCTGAAATCGACGTTGACAATGATTTGCATGACGTTGTGCCGAAGAATATGATACATGGACCTTGGATGCACTGAATCCCAATTCTCCAACCCCTCCCCCCTCCCCCCGGCATGATAGACGGAAGTTCCTTATACCGAAAATGATCAGCGGAAGACGTCGGCAAATTCGCAACCGTACGAATGCGAATCGGTGACATGGAAGTCGGTAACCGCTGGGTTGTTTCGTATTCGCCTTTGCTTTTAAAAGCCAACGTAGTTCATATAAACGTGGAACACTGCAATTTTGGGAAATGAATTAGGTACATTTGTAAGTACGTGAATAAAGGCAGCGACATGGCCGTTTTCGGCCTGCAACACGAAAGTAGATAAAGGGATGCGGACATACAACACAATGAAAGCGCACAGTATTGAGCTGGAAGATGCGTCAACGGCAAGAAATCCACGTGGAGAATTCTTCTATTCCCCATCCATGAGCGAAGTCCAGGTGTTGTTCGCTTGCAGTACAGTTAGAGAATGGGCAATGCATTTACTTTACCGATGCAAACGCGCAACAGGTTGCCTTAAGTCCACTGGCAACAACACCAACTGCGTTCTGCACGTTAAGCCAAAGTGACGCGTTTGCGAAAACACTGCCGCATTCGAAAGTGCCTACGTATTACACAGGGAATGTGCGTAGAAAATAATCCGAACAACGCAAACGAGGAGAGCGAGTGAACGGACACCCCGGCATACTCAAAGGAACTGCGATAGGCAGACTGCATACCGTGCATCCCAATCTCACTTCGCATGGTGTTGATGAATGTGCCACGTCCAACGTCTTTCCAGCAATTGAAGTCTGTCAACGGCGCTACGCACGCCACTTTCAGCAGTGCGTGTCAGGCTCTTCAGTTACTGGAGAACGATCAACAGTAGGACGTATGTATTAATGACGCCTGCAACATGTCCCATGCACATCAAATTCGTGCATTGTTTGCAGTCATAATGATCGCATTCTCTCCTCATCTCCAGCAGATTTACCGGAGAAATAGAATTTGCGTATGGCTGAAGATACCTTCCGTAAACTACGCAAAGAAAATTCAAATGTGGCTTGAACAGCAGGAATCTACAGCGAGGCGTTAATATTGATTGAGGATATGTACGCAGAAATCGCGAACAAAGTTCTTAATCAACTGGGAATGTCACCGCAAAACCAATCTGCTACTGCTTCGTTTGATGTGGATTGGCGCCATGAGCAAAATGAAACACGGTTCAACTTCTGCCATGCTTGCAATCAAACATTAACAAGCTAAGACTGGAGCAGAATGACATTTACGATAAAATACCGCGGAATGTCAGTAACGGGGTTGGAGGAATCTCCTTCCTAGATGCTCCGTGAGGGACTGACAAAACGTTCCTACTACGACCGATCCTGACGGCATTTCGATCCAATAAATGACATAGCCCTAGCACTTCCATCCCCGGAATAGCTGCAACTCTGCTACCCGGCAGAAAACCCGTTCATCCAGCTTCGAAATTGCCCTTGAACGCGCAAATCATTAAAGCTCTCGCGTGCAACATTTCCAAAGCATCCGGCATGGGAAAAGTACTGCAGAAATGCAAACGTATTGGTTGGGATGAATGCACAATGGCGCTAAAAAGCGCTCGAGGCCCCTGATCGAGCACTGCAGGATTTGCGAGGAAACAGCAGACCATTCCTGGTGCACTGCTACTGCTTGCAGGAGACTTCAGGCCACCGCTGCCTCGATCGACCCCGGTAGACGAAATAAAGGCCAGCCGTCACCACTTACTTCAGAATTCTCGAGCGCGACCGGGTGCAGCAAGCAATTGCCCTGCCTTCCACAGCGGCTAAAAAGACAATCCTGGGTTTCGCACACAATACGTACCGCCAACCGGTGGCCCTTACATTTTTCTTAATTGGGAACGTGCTCCCTCCTCTTTCCCTTATTTTCCAATTCATGAGATTGAGCCACAGCAACGCGTGGCGGGGTCCGGCTAGTTCGCAATAAAACAGGAATGCGTACTCGCTTATACCCTCCTCGGACTGATGCGCTCTACCATGCTGGTGGACGTTACTGTGATGAGCGTCCTCGTATCAGTATCGTTTACTTGACCGATGATAGATTCCCGACGCGTCTCTCCATGACTACTGTCTACGACCTTCTCTTCTTGGGCGACTGTGCTCTCAAAACCGCGACGGAACCGGATGTAACATGGCACGAGAATCTCTTCGCCTCTAGGTACCCAAACTGCAGGCCTAACATCAACAAGGACAAGATGCTGGCTGTGCATCAACCGTAACTTAACACTGAATGGCACTTCGACCGTCGATTTCAGAGATGTCCACTGTATGCTCCAGAGAAGAATGAGAAAAGGGACGGTGATTTGCGCATGAGTAGGCTTATAGGGATTGTAGAAGTGCGCAGCATCGACCGCCCACTTTCCTCCTCCTCAGTCCAAAAACAATGTTAAGACAGAGTCAATGAATTGCTGCACTTGAGGTCGACGTTGTGGACAACCACATAACTGCCACCATCTCTGCCACGGATCCCGCGACGATGGTGACGGTGACTACTACATCTCCTAAGCCCACCGCACGAGAGAACACTTCTGACATCCCGTCTACCAACACCCTCAACGCCGCCACAACCGCTAGCACGGCAGACCCCACTCCAAACTATCCAAATTACGATCGCACATTCATTTCACGCACCGGCCTGATCGGACACTTGCGGATCCATCGCACACAGCCTAGTAAACTAGCGTCTGGAGAACCAACATATACCAGTCGCCACCGCCTCAACTGTCCGTATTGCCCACGTGCATAAAGAACACGAAAAGACCAGTAGTGGGCCTACTCCGAGCGCCTTGTATCAACGCTGGGCCCCTCGCGAGAGTCTGCACGTGCGCACCAGGGCTGCCTGGCATTCGTTCACTCGGATTTTCAACCGACCAATCAGATTCAAGGTCGGATCAGACGTGGCCTGTCTTTGACGCACTCCCTGACGGACACTGGGGCCGCCGCTCACCCTCACCGTAAACAGTCTGACGCGTTTGAGTCTACCACATTGCGTTAAAGACCGTGGTTTGGAAAACTGCCAGATGACGGGATAACCAGGTCCTTCTTTCAGGACGGAAAGCCAAGCTGCAATAGCTTCTTTCTTTAATGGGGCCCTTATGGAATTCCCACTCAGTAGATATTCGAGCTGCATCTCATTTAGTGTTTTATGACATTCGGGTCGTAATTGCGTCAAATAGAGAGTGCAGTGTCTCGACTAGGTGCTAGTTTGCGCCGTGTCAGCCATCTCTGCCTTCTGCGGCCTCCGGCCCCTTAACTCTGCCTTGAAATTAGACGGCGACGGGCGGGGAGTAGAGGATGAGATAGATACAGCATAAGTCTGCCATCGGTATAAACTAATTCGCGCACCACTCACCATCCCTGGCCCCACTCTGCTGAGGGCAATCGGTGGACATCGTCGAAATCGATGATCTACTCACAAAATAAGGCAAAGCGAAACGGGCCCTCATGCCCGTAACGGGTCTGTGGAGTCCTTACGAGAGCAAACGTGTGAATTTCACGCGACCTCGAACACGGTTATTTCGAAGGTGGGCAATACTAAATGGTTCATAACTATGTTAAGAAAAGCAGTTGAGCCTCCATAATAAGACAAAAAACACCGTTTTCTATATTCACAAATAAATGTGGTCAGAATATTCGTGAAATTAAAAAGTATGCATGTGTAGTTTTTGCTTACCACTAACTTTCAGAGGGAAAAATAGTTATTTATCCTGAGGAAAATTGTTATTTTTGATCGGATTCGTACTCTGAATGGATCCTTCAAACATTTTTCGAATTTCTTTCTGGCTTTTTTTTCCAGACTGAAGACGGCGAGCGTCCAAAACACCTGAAGACAAGCCTGAAAACAACGGAAGACTTCCTCATCCAGCTCCGCTACAAGTATTTGTTAGTTCACTGGGCTTTTGTCCTGCTTTCTCTTCTTCATTCTATCGCGCGCATTATTTTCTCTTGAACACGCGCGAATTAGTTTATACTAACGGCAGACTTGTGCTGTACCCACCGCACCCTCTACTCCCCTCACGCCTCAACTCCTCGCAAAGAGGACTGGTGGGGACCAAGTTAGCATTGCCGGTGGTGGTGGTGGTGATGGTGATGGTGGTGGTGTTGGTGTTGGTGTTGGTGTTGGTGGTGGTGGTGGTGGTGGTGGTGGTGGTGATGGTGGTGGTGGTGACGGAACATCAGGAATGTGGTCGCCGGTGATGGAGATGATACTTGCAGTGGATACCGTGGGGTTCGCGACAAGGGTGATAATGTGGGCGTTTATGAAGGGAGCAGATGGGATTACCTGGTTGTTGTTCAGCTGGGCCCTGAGATGCATGACGAGGCGCGGAATGTTCGTCGGCAGCGTAGATATGTTAAGAGTGGTTAGGTGTTGACCTTTTGAGTCGGAGGCACTTATGGCCTTCAAGCACCTCTCTTGGCTTTAGCATCGGCTATTCGGTTGCCGTCGGAAACTGCTGATCAAGCTTTCACTGCTCTCCTGCAGGCCGGTCTGTCCTGGGTGATGTCTTCTCAGCCCGCCAGCTTTATTCGTAAGGGCTTCGAAAATTTCTTCATGGGGCCCTTCCCAGGGTCTTTTTGTCCTCCTTCTCGGCGAACATCCATAGAGGCATCCTTGCGGAAGAGACGTTTGAATAATCGTCCGTCGTCCGTCCTCACGAAGAGACCGTTCCATCGAGGATGCAGTTACCTAAGAATGGTGTGTATGCTGAGGATTCCGGTCCCATCCAAGCCTTCCATGTTCCTCAAACTTACTATTCTCCAAAGACATCTGAGATGGGATTGGTTGAGTTGCCTGGTTTAACTGTGGTAGACAGTCCGTGCCTCCACCTCGTATAGTAGCGTTTTTAAGACTGCCGTCCCTAACTTCTTGAACTTCGGTTTCAGTCGGAGTCCTTGGTTGTTCCGGATGCAGTCCTGCAGCCGGCCGAAGACCTGGCTGGCTTTGTTGATCCCTCGGGCCCTTTTGTCATCGATTTTGATGTTACATGAGAATGCTCCTCCGGCGACGATATGGCGAAGAACCCCACTCAACTGTCAGTAGACTGTGGATCATGTCCTACGGGGTTTATCCTGGCATTCATTTGCAGGTCGTTGCAGGCATTACACGGTCGACAACAATTACTTCCCATGACCTCAAACCATTATTCAAACTCCGTTATTTTCTAAAAATTTGTATTTTGTTTTTTACATTGACGCGCTCATTTCCATCGCCATACGAAAGCGTACGATAAGACCCTCGGCAGAAATCCAAACAATTTTCGTGTTTTCTTGCAGTTCCTCAGCTTACTAGTAAAACCCCCATTATCACCATTCTTATATACCATTGCCCATAGACTACCGACAATTAAGCGGGGTCTTTCACCTTACCGTTGCCGCGTTTCCTAAATAGGTGATATTGTCCACGGTCTTCATTTGGGTGCGGTTGACGGTGATGCAAGAGACGCTGTATGCAATGTTAGGTGACGGTTGATGCATGACCAACATTCTGTTCGTGTTGATCATTAGTTCGAAGTTGACTTACCGGCCTCAAAGAAGCCCGTGTTCCTTTGCATGTCCGCCTCTGTCGTGGTGTTGAACGCGCGGTTGACCGCAAAAGATAAATCGTGGGCAGCTGTCGTGAAGAGACACGTTTGGGCCCGCGTGCGACGGGTATTGAGAATATGATTATCGATCCTGTAGACGATGCCTATACCAGGGCACTCATCGCGGAAGCATCGATCAGTATGGCAGAGAACACCGGACTGAGGAGGTTATGAACGAGTACACTTTCCCGTTTCGCTCCACTGATCATTGAGGATGCGTCTAGGACAGTCTTTGACGTGCGCCATCAACCCGTCATGGACTTGGCGACCCTGTGTGTGAATCTTTCCAGACACCCGAATTTTCGTATGGTTTTCAACAGTCTGTCTCTAGTCGCCGCGTCGAGGGCGTTTGTCATGTGCGCAGATTAAATGTAGGTGTGCTGGCATCTCCTGCTACTTTTCATGCAGCTGGCGGGCGGCGAAGATCACTGTTGGACTGGACAGACTGGTTTATCTTCGAGAAAACTTAGACCTACTATGGTACATGTTTGCCCCTTTTTAAATGACCACAGTCTTGCTTGGAGAGAAATTTTGTCAGCATAACATGTCTTTTGCCTGTGCTGGTGGCTGGGCTGCGTAACCTTATAGAATGGCTGGTGATCCAAATCTTCGGGACCTGCTAGTGTCGCAACACTACTCCCCGTGTCCTGTCTGCCGAACTAGTAGCTATTTAAATCATATTATAAACTTGTCATCTTAGAAGTCTAAGGTGTTCGATGGCTGTCTCACTGAAATAATCCAGATTTCAAAACAGATAATTTTGGTCCAATACCCTTACACCGAACTGCTTGTTCAGTTGATCGTCCACATCTCATTGTATGAATTGCCCTAAACGCTATCGCACCTTTCTTCTCCATCTTCTCAAATCTCTACGATTTGCCTATTAAGTCAAGCGCAGTATTTGAGATGCCGTTGTTGTAGTTCTCCACTCGGCTTCAAGACACCTACACAAGGATTTTCATGCGTAGGGGTGTGTATTTAAAAAAAATCATACTGCTTTCAGTAGTGTTCCACGCCATCTGTTCTTTAAGAAAACATCCGGGTGCGGCTGTTCCGACTGGCTTATAAATTCTATTTTCGCTTTCATTCAGTTTTTTCAGTCTGGCATTCGGGAGAACATGTTTCTCCCTAGTAATTTTGGTGTCCTCCACGGTTCCATCCTACTTTCCCGCTTGTTTTCTCTTACGACCGATGAATTCTGATCGCCTAATCCCCATAAATCCTTACTGTGTGCTGATGATAAGGTTGTTGGTCAATCCACAAAAAAGAAGACCCGTAAGGATAAGTTATGTAGCCCCATTGGGTTTAATATGTTTAACTAACCACTATATTTGTTTTAGTAGGCATTGGTTAGTTTATTAATTCAAAGTTGCAAGAAGTCCTTCTTTATGTGTTATCTAGCGCATTGATATAGCCGCATGCACCGACTTGTTTCAGCATGGTCTTTTTAGTGATAAATTATTTAGCGTGCGATGGCCTTCAGTTGTAGCTCCCGCTCTACGTGATCCGACTTATCTTATCTCGACTTCCTATTTTTCCCAATGTACATGCATTGCCTTTTGTTATCGATTCCGTGCGCCGTGACATTCCGCGGGAGTGGTTAGGCCTTTTCGTGCCATGTTAGTACCCGCCATACAACGCGTACTGTAAAGATCGCTGACTGCATGTTGGTTTACCTTGCTTCTGTTAGAACACACACACTTGGCTTCCTAGACATCTCTAAGTAGTTTCTTTTGTCCAAAACATAGGCCGTGACTTGTTTACTTCTTCGAGAATGCATGTGCGTAGTCCCTCACATAAACAATAATTAGAAATATTGGCAAAGTTGAGAGACCCGGGTGGGTGATTTCAGGAAAACGATGGACTCACTGGAACGGGTTTCTATAGGTGCCGACGTCTCGAAGGCTCACCAGCAACAGTATTATCTGCGAACCAATTCCTAGAACGCATAAAATGTCCGAAGTTGGAGCCATGGTATCCTTTGATAACATTTCGGTCTTCACCTCCATTCCACAGCAGCTAGAGATAGACGCCGTGAACCAACTACTGGTTGAACGTTATGAAAATAGGGCAAGCCTCTGAAGTCCGGATATCTGGTTGAGGTTTTGCAACACTGCCTCAAGACCTATTTCACCTTTGGTGGATAAATGTACGAACAAATTAGGGATACTATTATGGGCTCCCCTCTGTTAGGCACAATTGCTGAAGTAGTTCTTCAAAGGATAGAACATTCAGTGTTCACCAAGTATCAACCAAAGCTCTGAGCTGGCTATGTCGATGACACCTTCGTCACTGTCAAAACAACTGACATTGAGCGCATAAAGAAACTGCTGAAGTTGATTGACCCGGATATCCAATTCACGATGGAAGCAGAAACAAACAACCAACTGCCCCTGCTTGACGTACTTGTGCGTCGGTGTACAAATGGACAACTGCAATCCACAGTATTCGGAAAATCCACCGACATAAGACATACCCTACCCTTCAACAGCAATCATCCTCTGCCTCACAAGCGTAACTGGATCCGAACTCTAGTCCAGGGTCGAAACACACTGAAGCATGCCGGAAGATAAAAGAGCCGAACGACTGTACCTTCAGAACCTCTTTGCAGTCGATGGCCGTCCCGGACACTTTATCAAGAGAAGCAGGCGCCGAGTGCACAGACGACGGCCAAATGAGCAGCAACCCGAAGTCTGCAGGGCCATTCTCTACGCTAAAGGGGTCTCCGCAGCGATCTCTCGACTGTTACAACCCGCCAGAGTAGGCATATCACATCCACCCCACGCAACAATACTGCGCCTTCTGACGTAATTTAAGGACACGCTGCCACCGGCTGGAACGTAAGGAGTTGTCTACAAAATAAGTTTTAATGAGGGCGACTGCAACTAGGTTGGGTGAAACCGAGTGGAAGTTTCAGACCCGCCTACGAGAGCACAAATCGGCGGCTCGGCGGCTAGATCAAGACTTTCAACTCGCAACGCACGTTGGAGAAATTGAGCATATTTTCGATTTCCAGAGAGGTACCATCTTAGGCCAGGGCAACAAGAAAGTACAACGGCTCACACTCGAGACTTGGTACTCTGATACCAACTCCATCGGCGGACATCTGGACCTTTCTGCAGCCTACAGAGTCCTGCGTCATCACGTCCGTAGAGCCCGGGTCCAAGTAACCACACTGGACTTAAGATAGCCATGCATAGCCCGACGGCGAGTCTTCTCGGCGTAGAGGAAAGAACCACCAGACCGATCACCCGACTAAGGCTTAATCCCCCCCCCCCGACGCGGTGACTCACAAAGCACACAGATAAAACGTCCGCCAATCATCTCCCGAGAGGCCGCGGCAGCGAGAAGAGAAAAATCGATCAGCACGAAACCGAGCAACGCGACATGCCACTTGAAATTTCTGATCGATTAAGTGCATTTTACGTTCTGACAATGGAGAGCCGACCAAGCTCTTCGAAACGTGAGCACGTTACTAAACCCATTCCATGAGCTCATCTTTTCCCTCAAATAATGAGACAATTAAATTTAATTGAGATGATATACAAACGTTTACGGTCGGGTTTGGTCCTGCAGCCGCACTGGTAATGGATAAACGCGACTGCCCGTAATACGGGAATTGCTGTAACAGGGATTTTACGGGTGGGGTATTTGACACGCCAAAGAGAAGGCAGTAAAGTGGTAAAATAAAAAGGAGCATTTTTAGGTGACCAGGGAAAGTTTGAGAGAGGTGAAACGCAAGTGCAAATGATGAAAATGTAGTAGTGTATGTGGAACAGTTTGCGGAGAAAGCCGATGTATAGGCAAGGAGTACGAAAATGCGGGAATAAGACAGACAGACAGACAATAGGAATTGGCAAGGCTTGGCCGAGGACATTCCGCATGGTGTGAAGAAAAAAATGATGGAAGGTATGCGAAAGGATCTAAAGGCAGTCAAGGAAACAGATAAGGCAAATGACGAACCATCGGAAATGAGGCCAGTGTACAAGGCTACGTTTTTGTAATTTATTTTGTAATAATGATACTGGAAATATGGATAAATTGCAGATGGAAAGCCAACACTTTGAAATGCAAAGGCAAGCCAAAACGCAATTTGGGCCCATTAACAGGTCCGCGCACCTGCATTCCATTTAATTTCTCTACTGTTTTTACTGCAGTAGTGAAATTTCCTTGTGAACGTCAACGACTTTCCTCCTGTGCCTTTGACGTACCTGGCCTAGCCACTGGCTGAATTAGAAAAGAAGGAGAGGGCAAACAGAAGGGGAACGGGGTGCAAGTGCACTGAGCACTTTGTCTGAACTGTGCCTTTGACGTACCTAGTAAATGCATTTAGCACATATCTCAAGAGTTCCTTTTCAAAGTATACCATTTGAACATAATCGCGCCTACTCAAAACTATTAGGTAGGTCAAGGATATAATATTTCTCAAGCGCCACTGCAGGACCAAACCTTACCAGATTTTCTTGCTATTAAATCACACCAACTCAAAATAATTAAGTAGGTCCACAATATTGTGTCAATCAGGTACGGCTACATAACCACATCTTACACAAGTGAACGTTAAATTGCTCTCAGGATGGAGTCCTAAAGGTTCCCTGTTCGGGAAGCTGTTGCGTCCTATATGCTTTGGCAACATGTGACAGGAATATTTCGTCAGCTTGCTTTGGGCCAACGCTGTCTAACGACATCGGTTCTCTTCCATGGAGAGTCCGTTTCAGTCTGCTCCAAAAGGCCTCTATCGCAATGGTGTGTTTCCCTGTGGTCGAAATCTTGAGGAGCTTGGTTCTCAGGCCCGCAATCCATTAGCAAGCGCAATGACCGTCCGGTGCCATATTTAGTGCTGAGACATTCCCTGAGCAGGGAAATCAGTCACGTGGGGAGGGCGCAGGCGGTCAACTATCCCGGTGACAGTGGGTCAAATGGCCGAGTAATTATGAGAGAGAGAGAGGAAGTCGCTTTATTTTTAAATCATAAGTTCAAAATCTTCAGCAAAAATTGGCTCAATTCACTATGGGCAGTAAATAAGTTAATAGATTACCCAAAGTCAAAGGTTACCAGAAAGAAACGATTATTATGAGGAGAGTTCAAGTCTTAGCTTCTGCACTTCTATCTCTTCGCACGTAAGATAGCGCGACATCCAACAGGGATGATGAAACTGCGACAATTAACGACTCGGACGCGGTCTGACGAGATATGATCGCATCAATGACGACTCTCAGGGTAATCGCGAGAGCTGTCATTTATGGTACGCATGACGTCCCATGGCAGCTACGTACTATAAATACAACAGTCTTCGCGCTGCCACTACCCTTATCTGCGACTGTCTTTGATGATCAGTTCGAGCGAGAATCCGAAACGTCAGGCCAATAAACTTCTTATTGCAGTGATCGCCTCTTCTGCTTTTGAACTGCTTCCTGAACCTCGCCCGTTCGCCTCCGTTGACTGTAAACTGTACACTGCTGACGCATTTGGTGTCCACACTGGCAGTTCGCCACATTAGATGGCAGTCCCCCTGATTGGCAGTATTCTACTACCTCCAGTTTATAGCTTTGGCCATTTCTTCCGCTTCCGTCAGAAAATCTATTTGTTGTTGTCTGGCTTTTCTGCGACATGCAGCCGTTGTTCCGTATTTTGGGAGCAAAAAATAAACATTATTACTTACTCTGCTTATTAATACATTTTACTGTTGTACGTAACCTTTGCATATATATTTTTGTTTTTCCAAACTTTTTGATATAACATTACAAAGTTGCCTAGTTTTGCACACACGAACATGCTATCATCCTGAAGTTATTAAACACTTTTCGTACTCATTAGAGAATATTTCCATAGCTCCTCTAACATTCATGTGCACGATGTTGCCTCACAGTGAATTTTCACAGTTGCACTATTTGACACCTACTGTTTTTTCCGGTTGGTTGTTCATCCTTTTCTTTTCTGACCTGACTTAAATTTGCCATTAATGGTTAATTCGAATGCCATTTATTTACTGGGAGCTGCTTTTCCTCTATTTTTTTCAATTAACGCGCACAATTGCGTCACCATATCTTGGCGTAGGGGAAGGATTTGAGCGAAAATCTATTTATTTTTGATGTTTTATTACATTCGCTTCGTTCCCACTCTGCGGTGACGTCCCACTAGTAAAATCCCTGTTATCACCATTCCCCGTATAACAAAGGCCTGAAATTACTGGTAGCGAGGTGAGGATACACAACCAGCCTTTGCCGAAGAACCGATCTTCAACTTTGCAAGGAAGATTTATGTCATGTTTCAGCGTGATTATCCTGAAATAGTTTTCTGCTCAGTGTTCGGAAGTCAGTTTATTGTGTCTTTTGTTTAACGTCCTCTCTCACATTGTACGGTTGCTAGAGACAGTTTCAGCATGATATTAAATAGTTCTCAGCTTTCAAGAATATCAGTATACCTGCGTAGCCCACACAATTAAGCAGCAGTGAAAGCCATTTAATTTGGCGACTATGTCGGTATCAACGACAACATGACTTCCTCGAAAGTCGAACTCTGAAATTCTGATATCTCAACCTTCAATATTCGCAGGCCGATAAAGCTAGAACATTTCTGGGTGCATGAGGGGCGAAGTAGTAAAGATGAGGCACCTAACAGCATGGTTTTTTTACCAGATCGAGGACCATTTTCGCTGAGTCGTAGGTTGCTTTCAGTAGATGTAAACGCCAAATCGAGCTTAGACGAATTCACATAAAACCAAGTGTTTAGGTTACTAAGCGGAGACACGGCGTCTTCCAATGATTAGAGTGATTAGCCTGCCATCAGATGAGTCAACACCAGCGCTCGCGGATCATGCTAACTACTTGCCCAATGGTGCATTCAAGTCTGCAAAAATTACCGCTTTCTGGCAGTGCATTGTGCGCAGTTGTAAGTCCTCTTTTCCTTAAGAAACGTTTGACTAAGACAAAAGTGAGCGCCCCATGTATCATCAGTTAGTTAATTCCATAATAACAAATTATTTTCTCTCATTTGGGGGAGTCAGAAAGGTCGCCGTGAGCATGATAATTTACTTGGCAGAGTTTCCTGACAGTGAAAATTACATCAACCGTTAACTAGTGTTCTAGCGCGTCGTTGGTCCATGTACACATTCTTATGCTGTACTTATGAGTGAACAGCTCTAGATAACATCACTCCTTAAGCGGTCTGTTGTAAAATCAATGTTCTGAGTCATTTATTTAATTACGTCAAGTGGTCTTGTCCCAGAGAACCTCTCGAAAAATAGTAGTCGAACTTTCTTATGCTATAGACCGGAGGCAGTCTCATGAAGTACATATAAGGCTTCCTCAGATGTATTTATGGTCTGTAGGCCACTATCCTGCCTATGAAACAACAATAAGAAAACTCTGTAGCTTCATCCGGCCGAATATATGATCTATTTCATGAAATCGACAAATGAGCTCCTGTGAAAGTATACCGTTTTTTCGAGCACGGTGATATTTAATCACGAAGACTTCGCTGTTGACATTCTCTAAGCGTGCCTCCGGTGAAACAATGCCAGCTCTTCAAAAGCCGTACTGTCCGTTTAAGAGGAGTGCCTTTAAGTTTAGACCAGACTGAAGTCTGCTTTCACAGCCAAGTTATCCGGCTAATCTATTTTCCTATCCCGCTCGAAGTGTCTTTGACTCTGAGGTCATGCGAATCGGCTTGGAAATAATCTGCACGCGTATGTAGCGACCATAAACTGATCTAGGTCATTGCACATTATACCGACCCGACAGTTTTACTTGGACGAGTCAACTGATCTTAAGCCAGCAGTTCAATAGTGACAAAGCAGCTATGCGCCATAGGTTTCAGGCGGAAATACTATCGGACCATTATCTATCTGGGGCATCAACGTATAGACTGGTGATTTATAACATTCTCCATAATTTAAAGCACATTTCACGACTTCGTAGAGTTTGCGTCTAAAATTTGATTTCAATGCGTTTGCATGTGTTTACATGTCGCCAAGTGAGGGCACAATATTTCAAGAAATAACGGGTATATTTACGAGTCAACTTCTTTTACATTTCGAAATATTTACTTTCTGATAATAACAGATATCCCACTCCGGGTGTGTAAATATGCATACTATGCGCTGTTTGGACACTAAAACTTTGAGTTTTTCAGTACAGTTATCAAACTCTGACTGGAACCTAGAGGGGGAATTTCTAATATATTTGTACGCCGTTCAGTCTTTGCAATGTCGACTGTACTGTAAATATATCAAATTCGAATGCTTACTGGAGGAAAAATATATACTCTTGTAGCCGTTTCGGCTTCCATTCGATTTTCGCTCGTCATCCACACACCGTCCTGTAATTAATTTGCGTCAATTTTCGCCTGCAAATTGTACAAGCTTCTGGGGTCGTCTGCTTACAGTCTTTCAGTTTCATGTCAAATAAAATTAACGTGCATCTTCGGGTTGTTTAAATTCGATTTGAACCTTCGTTATTTTGACTGCGTATGCATTCTTCCAGAGCAGAGTGCTGTAGAAACACCTTTCGATTGATGTTAAGACGTTTATCATTTATACAAATAAAGTAACACAACAGCGTAATTAATGTCTTCAAATGTACATCTGTTCTTTAAAGACAGCCTACATAGCTTTTCTTGTTTACATAACGATCAATAGCGTTAAGACTGAAAATCCAGTTCCTCAGAGGGTAAGATCTACTGTTCTGTAGAATTTACGCTAATGAATTAACGACTTCCCTATCCATAACTACTTTTGCATTCCTATACTACAAGACTTAGTATCGGATTAAGTTGTGAATTATGGCCTTCAGGTTAATGATTGCAAGGCGTAGCCTAAGGTAAATGAAGACATGTTTGAATATATTCTGTATGAAGCAGATGGAATATTTTGTACGCCAGTATAAATGTATAAACGCGACTGATCCTCATCAACTCCCAATTCACCCAAGTTTAATTATCTGCCTTTTTAGTACAGATAGATTTTATTACACTGTGTTATGAAACCAAACGAAACTGAACAGTTAAGAAGTGCTATATTGACTTATCGGCAATAAACCAACTGTATTTGAGTCCTTTGGTGTTAATTCTAACCAATCGGCGCTTGCTGTGCAGATTTTGACACGTCTTCGAGGTTTGATAAGCATTTGCTGCAGTCCTCAGAGAACACAGTGCGCAGAGCCAGGTGAGTGTAGTTAGCCGACGGTTCCAGCTGCAAGATTATTTTGAAGTGAGTTTTCACATCATACGCAGTCTTTTATAAAAAAATAACACTATAAAATATCCGTAGTAACTAAATATGCAATGAGAGTCAGAAGTTACGGTAAACTGATATGCTTTTCACGGTTGCAACGAGACGTAAGCTCTAAACGAAAGAACCGTACACGTTTTTACGAGATGTCCACTAAAGCAAAGTCAAAGTAGAAGGTATGATCTCGTTTGTAAGTAGGACTGTAAAGATAATTATCGTTCTTTTTGGATTTGTGGGCTGTCAGCTACCAAAAGTGTGAAAAAAATTGATGCGGCACTTCTTTTCCATTACTCGCTTTCACTTGATTTCTTAATTTTCGACTAATCCGAAATAAAAAGCCCTCAAGTGGGACCTGTTGGAGAAATGGCGCCGGCCGAAGAGCCAGAATCCAACGATGAACAAGCTGGAGAGAAGGTAAGGCAAATATGCTCTTTAACCTCGTAAAGCTTCTCCCTTTTGCAGAAGAGAATTTTGCTTTCAAACAATGCAAGTATTTTATCGATGAAAGCGGGGGTGGGGACGACGTTCTACATGATCAGGAAGACAAAGCGAAAAGAAGGTATGCATTGGCTTTAATCAGCTTTAGACTGGTCTTGGCCAATAAGGTGTTACTGTGGAGAATATGAGGAAAACCACCCACGTACGGATGTATTTTTCAAATGTGAAGTCTCCCAAATGACGTTTAGGATTAGTTGAGTCAGATCCCGGTCCCTGGAACAAGGATTTTTTCCAACTCCAATTCCCAACAAATGCTTACGGTACAATTTCATATGGTGACAGAAGAAATACTAATGGAACCTCGAGTGTAAGTATTTTCCCGCATATCCCATTGATGTTTTTGAAAAAATCCCCGTCAGACTTCTTAATTTCGCTCCTAAATGGTTTTTTAACATGTATATATAAAAATCAAAGAGAACAACAGAAACAAATGTCAGCGTCTGCAAAAGCCTCCTTATTAGCCCATATTTTAACGTTGAGTATAGACACTTAGCCTTTTTGCGAACGAACTAGCTCCGATTAGATGCCAAGTGCACTCTCACGTAAATTTAAGTTTGCGAGAAAGTTAAGTGGTAAATACTTAAAAGTGTCTTTTCTAGTAGGAGTTACTTAATGCTATTTTTCTTCGAATGTTCTACTTTTAAACTTTTGTTCAGCTCCTAGAAAAGATGCGGCATTTTTGTAAAACTTATAAAAGTTTGAGGGAAGTTTAATGCAGGTTCGGAATCAAAAGGATTGACCGCGTGAGGATGCAATGTTGAGTAACCAGGAAAATAATCGCAAAACCTTTTCCATTGCCTGGTTTATGTCGTCCGGAAGAGATTCTTCCCGGACTTTACAAAAATGACACTAGTTAAAATTACTACTCAACTGCCTTGCAAGTTGTCGGTTGATTAACGACGCCTACAGAAGCTCTGTCATAATTTAGAACACGACACAATATGAATATCTTCTGCTCCTTTTGACGGCAGTAAAGTACTCTCCGAACCTCATGTCTGAAATAAATTTTCTTATAACAAAAGTTTTTTGACGAAAGGTAGCTATGGATAGGTGCTTTATGATGGCAAATCCATTCATCTCTTCGCATATTTGTGATGAGTGTACTCCGCACTGACGACACGCTACGTCCAATATTGACCGTTCTGAAGCTTTATAAGCAGTATTAATAATTTTGCTGTCATTACCTTACTTGATCAACCGCTCATGCGTTTCAAAGCTGGCTAAGACCACAATATGCCATGCTTCCACACGCAAAATTTAAAGACGTGATTTAGTAGAAAATGACCACAGAAACTCGGGAGCTTCCACACCCATTCTATAAGAGTGGTAAACTTTTTAGGTTATCTCAAGCCCCTTAGAAATTTTGCGTCATTACAAATAATCAATTTTAGAGGGAATAGCTGTTTTGGGGCTTGGAACGTGTTTATCTGTAAGCACCACTGACGTCATGCATACACGTAATAACCTGCTATTATATCGTATATTTATCTGTAGGGCTACTTTATCTAATTAACCCTTTTTACTCAAAACAAACCTGCATAGAACTTTAGACTTGCTACAGTCCTGCTATCCTTGTTGAGTGCGAATTCTTCTACAAGACGACCGTCTTTGTAGGCATGTTTTCTAGTTATATTCGAAAGTATGCTATGAATCCTTCAACAAAAAATGTACGTATTTTAATTGGAAGGAAGTCAGTATTTTACACATGGACGAAGAGAAAATGTATCAAAGCACGCTAACATCTGGAGAACCAAACGGTCCCCATTTTAAATCTCATTTCTGAATGATGCGGTTATGACCCATGGCAGAACTGTTTTGAAATCTGAAAAAACATGTCGGCATGGGGTCCCTCTGAGTTCGGCTTCGTATTCGTTCCAACCCAAAAAATCATCGATGCGCTGCTTGGAAAGCTGTAATTTTGATTGTATGCAACTATAGAGTGAAAAATACGAAAAGGCCACTGGAGACAATTCTCTAGAGTGGACAGTGTTGTTCCGTGTGTCTACACGCGATACTTCGGGTCTCACTTGTGTAAACCTAAGTGTTACTTTCGAGTGAGTGAACATAATGTTTAGAGTATGCTCCCTTTTCACAGTTGCTTACTACTGATGTCTTAGATGCAGTGCATCCTGGCCGTATATGACCCTTAAATCCGATCAGTTTTTAGGCATCATTATGTAAATTTATTTTCTTATCAATAAATAGCATGTTACTACAGGGGACTTGGGATAGTAACTCGAGCTCGACAGTTTCCGTATACATAGAAACGCATTAAGTCCTAGACACTGCCAAGTAAGCGTCGTATTGCGAGCAATTTTAAGCTGAATTTTCGGGCCTGCCTTATGCAATCCAAGTTCAAAAACGTTTAAAGGATCAACGCAACTGTTCCTTACCCACAATGCTTACTTATTCACAGCTAGAATTAAGTGCCATTTAATGTTGCATATGTATTTAAATGCAACCCAGCGTCGGCAAGAGACTATATAAACCTAGTAGAATTAATATTACCTGTCATTTTTTCAGACATTTTGAAAATGATTATAGCTCACCCGTGAAATAATTCCGGCAACGGTGTAGAGAAGGACCCCGCTTAACTGTAGGTAGACTGCGGATCGCGCCATACGTGATTTATGGTAAAGGAAGTTTTATGGATGAGGCAGCACGCTAGACAGGAAGCTGACAAAATGAAAGAACTCACAGAAATTGCCCGGATTTATGACGAAAGTCTTATCCTATTCTATTGTACGACGACGGAAATGAGAGTAGTAATCGAACAAGAAATAAAAAATAAATTTTACAAAATAACGGATTTTGAGTTAAGATGTGAAGTCGTGGGGAGTAATCGTTGTCGACAGTGTAATTTATGCAACAGCCTGCAAATGTACGCCAAGATAAAACCCCATGTGCCTCGATCCACAGTCTGCAGGCCGTTAAGTGGGCTTCTGCTCCATACTGTTGCCATAATTGCAAAATAGACGTAGCATCTTGTTTCTATCTATAAGATATTTGCAGCTTCTCTACACTTGAAGGATACCATCACTTCGCTCAATTTACTGCCCTACTAATGCAGTGTTGGCTGGTCACTGGTAAATCCTGGCCAATTTAAAAGTGCTTCGTATACCTGTGAGGCTGGGTTTATATCTAGAGCAGCAAAATACCTTTGACTTTGACGTTATCTACAAATGATAACAGTTTGGCCATCACAAGCGATGAGGTCCACCGCCTGTCCCTCTGAGTGGGCGCAGTACCGATGGCTTGCGCGTCGATCATTCTATAGTTAGACAAACTTATGCGACACCAGCCGAACACTCTCCTCCCCAACCCACATTGCTCCGAAGCCAAAATGGTGTTAAGACGACTGAACGTGGGCCCTGGCGCAAAACCTGATAAAGCTAAGCAGCCTGTCTACGCGTTTCACACATAAACTGATCCGCATAGTATGTGCCAGACTTTCATGAGGAGGAGGAAGGGGAAAAATCAGGTCTCACGTTCGTAAGAGTGCCACAGACGCCCTCTCCGAGCCTCTGCAAATTGGTGATGGGAGTGGTTTCAGCGTCTGACGCGGTCTGAAGGTCTACTTCTAAGCCTGTCACCACACTCCCATGCACTGCAATCCTTATAGGCTTTCACACAGTCTGCGCCGATTAACTAAAGAATGCCGTGGGCAAATATGACCCCGTTTTGGTCTACCGCACCTCCAGGATGGGCCATTGTTTCGGCTGCAGATAGCAGTTTCGTAAAGCGATATATAATATCCTCATGGTTTCAGAATGTTATAGCCATACTTTATATTCACCTGGTGACGTAGGATGGGATTCTAACATACTGGATTGTTATGCGATTTACCAATTTTTGTGACTCAGTTGTTCTGCCACTCCTGTAGGCATATCAATTTTTATGTTCTTTTATTTTCAGTTCGTCCGTTTGGCAGATGTTCATGACAAAGCTGATGTTCTACTGTATTTGGAACAGGAATGTAAATTATTAGAGGGCGAGCCCCCACAAATGTGCATCGTAATGGCAGATACCTCCGACAACTATCAACTTCCAGAAGGAAAACTGAAACTGCTGGAAGGAGTAAATACATTATATTTTGGCTTACAGCTTTATCCGAAATAACAATTTATTTGCTGTTATGGGCATAGACTTACACTTCTCCTAATCGAGTCTTTTTGGGTGGTGTTCATTTTCAGGACAGACTAGACATTTGTAAAGCACGTCTGCATGCAGTGCATGTGTTTGCCTTAAATAATTCAAAAAAGATGATTTTCACAACCTCTTGAGCATTTAATGCATATTTTGGTGGTTTTGAAGTAAAAAATGTTTGTAGATAATAAATAGCTAATTAGGTTTTGCCAGACAAGCTATAGTTGCTACTAACCCCCAATCTAACTCCAAAGTATGTCTGCCATAGCACAACAACGGTTGTTAGCGTTAGACGTAAACTTTGTGGTTAAATAAATTTCTAGAAACATGATGTGCCAAAATCAACTTGGATTTTCAAGCCTGAGACGGGGATCAAGGACTATTTAAATAAAACAACCATCTTGACCATACGTATATGCAGGGCTTGACCGTATTATGATCATAACACTCTTCATTGAAAACAAGATGTAAACCTAAAGCGACCCTTGGCCTTGGGAAAGAAGCAGAGGTACTAATCTGCTTCGAATATCAGGATATGCAAATTACTACATGGCCGACTTCCGGATAATCAACCGATTTTGAAAAAATCGTGAGTTCAGACATTGCTTTCGGTTCCAACATGGTCGTAAGGAAAAAACAACATTGAAGCCAATTATCTACGTCTGTCATCAGTGGCGAATTATAAATTGGGCAAAATAATTATGAGTTCTGTCGATGAGTGTAACATATCTGGTGTGTACCGTTAGAAACATTTCGCTTACAGATTTACACGTGCTCCACTTCCCGAGACGCAGGAAACCACTGCGGACTTCTCCTAAAACACTGAACACAAACAGACCACACAGTCGACAGAGCCCTAAGGTCAAACGCAATACCAGAGTTCCCAAAAGCCTCCCAGCAAGCTGTAGATCGGGATCTAGGAAATTATGAATTGCCCTATTTTAGCCTGAATAGAAATAAGTTTATATGAAACTTGTCGCGTGTTACCACGTGGCCGAAAACTCGTAATGATAGTAGCAAATATATCCTAATGAATGTTAACTGAAATATATTTGGCCTCAGTTCACCATTTGGACATCAAAGTACGAGGCGTTTGATAAGCTGTTACCAAAGACTGAGTCGCTTTGTAGTTCGTTGTTTGAAACACACATAAGAAATCAAGCAACGATAAAAAACACGCGGACGATTGTTTCCCGAAACAACGCATGGTGAAATGAAGGCAAATATTTCAGTTCCAGGTTTATGTAAGGAAGGAAGAAAGACATCGATCGAACACTAAACCATTTGTTTAACCCGAGTCTTCGAAAATTCAGAAAGAGGTAGCAATGTTTTCAGTGCTCCATATTCTCTTCTTCTCTGAACTCATGCTGAAATATCTGCACATACTTTGTATATTCAGGTAAAGTTTGTTGACAAAGTGGACAAATAATAAGTGCTGTTTATGCTTTATGCTGTACGTGGCAATACTCAATTGATAAAATTCACACTGGAGTACGATATTATTGCCTAGGTTTTCTTTATACATACATGTATCAGAAGTCGAAATAAAAACTTGCAGTTTTGCCAAAATTGCTGTGGTTTTATAACACTAAGTTGTCTACGTCATTCCGTTGCACTATGAACACGTACTATAAATAGGTTTAAGTGATGCCTGCTATCGAACCGCTTAGTGCATACATGGACAACCAAAAAGAGTCTTTATTTAAGGAAAAAGTTTCACAAATGAATCTTTCGTGCAAGGGACAAATTCGTGAAAGACGACTTTTGTCTTAAAGTGTTTTCTTGAAGAGACAAGGGATTGAAAAGATTTGTGTGAAATGTATAATCGGCCGACAATTCCCGCACCAAGCACATACAAACAGACTCCTCCAGTTATTGATGAAGAACCGCGTAAGTGAATCGGGGAAAGAGCAGGAAAATGAACTGCATTCAAAAATTACTATCAAGTCTCCGGATGCCCATTATTTTCATAACATATAAAGCTCAGCTGCTTTTTGACTGCTTTGGTGATCAGAAATTTACTAATTTGTATTTCCGGTAGCCATTGTTCAGGTGATCGGGGATTTCTAAGGTTAATCAATATATCCTTGTAACTAAGACTAGGTTGGCCGAATTTGCGCCACATTTGGGACAGTACACTGAATCTTCAACGACTGAAACAGAGTTATAAAGTTAAAAAGTTAAATATCTTATTTTAAACGACGCTTCAGAATGTAAAGTCGCCTTTGCAATGAGTGGAAAAGATACGTGTCTTATTAGTAATTTGTCTGTAAAAGTGATGTATACCTAAACTTATTTCAAACATTTGGCATCTTTCAGTATCTTTATTCCTTGGCAATCACCACGGAAGTAATATTCATATCGAGTGGATTCAATACGGCGATTTCAAAACTAACGGGTCGAATTTGCCGACGAGCTTCAGAGTACCGTCAGGCAGAGAATGGAGATTGTTCCGATAAGTACCGTTCCATTGGAATTTTGCCATGGAGCAAGGTGAAGAAATCGGAAATTTTGGAAGCCAAGGTATAGCACATCCTTGCATTTTTCTATTATTTTGTAAATCTAAAGGAATTACTGGCAAGAACAGGCGTTGGAAAAACAGAAGTGGAAATATTTGAAGACGAAGATAGGCTCTCCGGAAGAGGTTTACTTAAGTGCTAACGTTTAAAAGAGCTGGGTCGGCTCTTTGCCAAAGCGTAAAATGCACTTAATAGATCAGAAATTTAATTTAAGGTGACATGTTGTGTTGGCCGGTCTCATGCTGATCGATTTTTTCCTCCTCTCGCCGCCTCGGCCTCTCGGGAGATGGTTGACGGGCGTTTTGCCTGTGTGCTTTGTGAGTCACCACTCCGTCGAGGGGAGCTGATTGGACTTTAGTTGGGCGGTCGGTCTGGCGGTTCTTCTTCTTCCTCACCGAGTAAACTCAGCGTCGGGCTATCTCCGTGCGGCCGTCTTAAGTCCGGTGTAGTTGTTTGGTCCTGAGCTCTACGGTTGTGATGACGTAGGACTTTGTAAGCTGCAGGGAGGTCCAGATACCCGTTGATAGAGTGGGCATCGGAGAACCTCGTCTCGAGAGTTAGCCGTTCTGTTTTTGTGTTGCCTCGGCCTAAGATGGTAGCCCTCTGGAGGTCAAAAGTATGCCCCGTTTCTCCAACGTGTGTTGCTAGTTGAGAGTTAGGGTCTAACCTCCGAGTGGCCGATTTGTGTTCTTGTAGGCGAGTTTGCAATTTCCACCGGGTTTCGCCCACATAGTTGCAGTCGCTCTCATTGCAGTTTATTTTGTAGATGACTGCTGAGGTTTCAGCGGGTGACAATGGGTCCTTAGGTTGCATCAGACGACGTCGAATTGTTGCCTGTGATCAATCGGCTATGCCTACTCTGCTGGGTTGTAACCGTCGCGAGACCGCTTCAGAAACCACTTTAACATAAGGAATGGCCCTCCAGACTCTGGATTGCTGCTCATTTGGCCGTCGTCTGGGCGCCCAACGTCTGCTCCTCTCGATGAAATGCCTGGGATAACGATTGGCTGCAAATAGGTTCACACGTTACAATCGTTCGGCCCTTTTATCTTCTGGCGTGCTGCAGTGTGTTTCGACTCTTTGGAATAGAGTGCGGACACAACTGCGTTTGTGAGACAGAGGATGGTTGCTGTTGAAGTGTAGGATCTGTCTCGTGTCGGTGGATTTTCGGAATACTGTAGTTTGCAACTGTCCAGTGGTACACCGGCGTACAAGTACGTCAAGGAAAGGCAGTTGGTTGTTTGTTTCTGCTTCCATCGTAAATTGGATATCCGGGTCAATCGTGTTCAGTAGTTCCTTTAGGTGTTCAATGTCACTTGTTTTGACAACGACGAAGGTGTCATCGACACAGCGGACCCAAAACTTTGGTTGATACTTGGTGAACACCAAGTGTTCTACCCGTTGAAAAACTACTTCAACGATTAGGCCTGATATAGGGGAGCCCATAGGAGTGCCTTTTATTTGTTCGTACATTTGTCCGCCGAAGTTGAAATAGGTCTTGAGACAGTATCGCGGAAGCTCGAGCAAATGCTCAGACTTCAGAGGTTTGCCTCTCTCCTCATAACGCTCTGCCAATAGTTGGTCCACGACATCTATCGCTAGTTGCTCTGGAATGGAGGTGAAGAGCGAAACGACATCAAAGGATACCATGGACTCGTCTGGCTCTAACTTCAGATGTTTTATGTGCTCGAGGAATTGGTTCACAGATGCTACTGTTGTTGGTGAGCCTTCGGCCAAAAACTTAAGACGGCCGTACATCCATTTTGCCAAAGCGTACGTCGGAGGGCCACGAAGAGATACGATTAGCCTGACTGGGACATTTGCCTTAAGTACCTTCGGTAGACCGTAAAAACGAGCCATGGCGGTGTTAGTGGGTTTCATGGAGAACCAGTCGTTGGGTGTAATCGCCTCCTTGGCCCTGAGATTTCTTAGGCTTTTGTTTAGCCGAAGTGGAAATAAACAAAAAATAATTAGGAAAAGAGACTTAAGACCAAGAGGGCATTATTTGAGTTAACAATGTAATTCATTTCGGAGATTTTTAATGTTGCCGCTAATCGCGGCCATGGAGTGGGTGCCCTTCAAGCTTATCATTTTCTGACACTACTTCCGTACAACTTTGATTCTGTAAGCTGCTTTTATAGTACTTCATCTTTCTGCGGGCTGGCCTCTTCAAAAGATCTTTGTTGCCGCTGTTTGCGGATGCTTTTTTATAACCTTAATAGTACTTTCTTGTAAGATGACAAGACTAAATTAGCATGGCCTGTGAGTCCCCTCGTCAGACCACGCTTGATTAATGGAGTTTGATATCTGAGAGTAACGAGCGACCTTTGTGCTCAATTAAATGGCCGTATTTTCATCCCTAAAATTAGTACTTTGCCTAAAACCTCTTATCCTGACTTGCTGTTTTAAGGGCGAAATAGTCTACACAGTTCAAAAAAATGAAGAGTCAACCGAACAATATGATCTCTGTTCCGCCTACCGCGACTTTATAATAATTGACGACGGTTATCGTCGAGGAAGAGTTGGCAAGGAATTTGAGTCATATGCTGCTGGGATATGTGAAAAAATGCGGGCACCTACAACTGGTTTGTTTATTTTATTTTGACCCTGACATTTCATGATAGTAATCACTGAAAGTTTTGCACGCTCGTACGCTCCAAGATATCATTAGCAGGTCATTCATCGTACGATTTTTTTGAAGTAAGATGAAGTTTTGCGGGATTAATCCTGGAATGCTTTTGCTGTAGTCACAGGTAATTAGAAAATATGGTCCATCTTCTGAGATTAAGATAAATGATGGGTACATTGCATTTTCTTGTCCTCGTTTACGAGACTGATAATTTGCTCCAAAATTAGAAAATTAATGGTTAATTTTCTTATCTCGCGCCTGCTAGAATGCATATTTTCATGTTTCACGTCCATCATATTTTTATTCCCCTATTGTGGTATTATGAAAACAAAAACCTCCTATGCTCGCTATTACTATGTAAATCATCTAACACAGTGACTCTGTTAGTTCCATCATGGGTAAAATTGTATACAAATCAAACGCGTTCTTTCATAAAACACGCACCAAAAGGAAAAAAATATACGCATTGGATATTTATGAAAACCGTAGTTCGCGCTTCCAATCTGTCTTCTAACGAACAACCATCTGGCTGAATAGTGGATTATGCACCTAATGTTAACACATGCGATTTTGCAGTCCGAAAAGCACAAACAAACTGAACCTGTTGCTTGATATTGTACCAATTTACTGATCTCAGGACAAAAAGTTTGATATAAAGAAACGTGTATTTGCGAAAGATGTCGTTATTACTGTGTAATTCTTTTCCTACAGAAAAAGGCTGGGGTTTACCCGTAATCCTACTAGTCGCAGGCGGGGACTATGAAGTACTTCAAACCGTTTTAGCTTATACAGGGCTTGGTCTGCCAGTTGTGGTTATACGAAACAATTGCGGCGCTCCAAATGCCCTCTGGGAATTTTTTACTCTATGTGGGGGTTCCAGGTAAACGTTTTTCACTTTATATTTTCACCTAGTCTTACATATAAAGCACTTTTATGTCCAAATTTCAGCATCTGCAAAGTTTTTAGTTAAGGTCGGCGAAAATGGCCCTGTTACGATTGAAAGGGCAACTGGCAAACATAATTTCGGTAATTCCTCAAAAGACCACTACAATTACACGGCTAATGAACTTGTGAGCTATGGACAGCATTTAGATGTCTGCTCTTCACATGAAAATAGCTGCAAATAACTTGGTGCTTTAAATGGGAGACTGTCCAACAGACTCTCGCGAACCGGCATAATTTTTTGAACAAACGGTTTAGTGCCCGGATAAGATTTCTCAGAAATGAATTAATGTAAGGGGTCGTTTCTTGCTATAAAGATGGCTTTTGTTATTGCCCTGTGTATGGCATGCATTGTGGCCGACCTTTGTTTCACTATGTAATAACCTCATTTACCTTATTGAAGGAGTGATACTCGAAATATTGAGCTATTTAGGAAAGTTTGACAAACTGACCCAAATCGTGTTTCCTATTTTGAAATAAAACTTATTATGTGGCAACGTTCTGAATTCAAGAATGGCATACCTGGATTCTGTTAGTGTAGTCCAGTCATTATTGAATGAATTCCTATTCTAGGCTTAATATTCGTCTTTTTATTGTCTGTTACTTTTAAGAAAAAATGTGGCCCAACTTATCGAAGATAATCGCAGTGACATTGAACGTATTCTCGTCAGAAATCTTTCCATACAGCGGACACAAACGTCAGTCGATGAAATGATCAATGTGTGCAGACGAATTGCAGAAACGTGGGACTTAATTAAATTTGTTAGCCTTAACGAGGAGTCGAACCTGGACATAATTCAGTCGATTATTATTGAGACGGCCAAGGATGATATACGAGCAGTCAAATTGTCTGTGAAGCTTGACAGGACGGATCTAGCTAAAGAACGTCTGTCGTCGGTCCAAGAACTGCCGAGCACTTGTGAGTTTACTCCGGAAGTCCACCAGTTTGGTCGTTATTTGCCTTTCATATCTGTATCCTGGGCCCTAGCAAGTTGCGTCAGACTAAAACTACCTTAACATATGAGGTACCTGCGACCTGTTGTGCAAGAGTCTGTGGGAGAATAGCCAAAAATCTATGACTAACGGAATATGCTGCATTATTTCGAAAATATAATGAAAGTTGACAGGGTTAATAAACTCCCCGGGGGTTAATTACATTAATCGCTCTCAATAAAGCCTACCCTTGCCATCGTGGGTTCGAATCCTGCCGAGGCAGCGAGTTCTTCACAAGTGGGTCAAAGTGAAATATGATAAATTATTAAAAGCATGTGTAACGCAGTAATATAAGCAGAACACCCACATTTACCTAAATTACATCGACAACACACCTGCATATGCAAGGCACGGGGGTCGCACCTACTGTTCTCAGAACTAACAATTACAGTGCGTGACCGATCTGATGAAATTTTGGCCGAAATCCTGAAATGCGTTTTCGATTAGGAAGGATTACTTAGGTGGGGTTGTAATGTTGCCTATTAAGCAACATACTCCCATAGTATTTCGGACTCGCTTGGATGTCGGTCTTTGAATGTACTTAATTTTGACTTCCTATAGAAGCCATACTTGGTAAAATATGACTACTTATGTAGTATGCATTTTTCACAGTGATTTTCG
>CACRXP010000119.1:599188-641800 GCA_902702965.1 Spirometra erinaceieuropaei
CCCCGTCTTCAAAGACTATGAAAGTGAAATAACGACAGTATCTGAGTGATTCTATAGTTTGAAAGTGAGGGAGAAGGGGAATGTGTCCATATTGGTCTTATGACGTGATGATCGTGTGCGTCCTTGACTTGGAAGTGGGCCGCGCTATTCTGTCGCATGAAAGTTAAACGTGAGCAAGAGAATATAACGACGCCTCCGTTTATGGGCTTCTGTTGGAGCCCTAGGCCTCCAGCAGTTCTCACCCCGTCTTATTGTCATTGTCTGCTAGCTTGCAAAGTAGACTTCGTGACCATCCTGTGGAGTAATGGGTCACCTTTATCAGCGGCATTTTATGCTTGAATATTCGTGACATGGCTGCCTGACCTGCATAATGTCAGTGACAGTCGTGGCTTCGGACTTAGTAAACTATACTTTTTATGCTCATGTAACCAAATGACGTCGCGCAGAAGCCAGCCAAGGACTTACATGATCATGAAGCCGCGAAATTACTGATTCAGCATATATCAGCCTAGGCGCGAGCAGAATCTCCCCTCCCTCCTACCAAATTCATCTCTTCCGCACTCTCATCGTCAGGTTAGAGAACTATTCACTTGTTGTTATTGCACTTTCGTTGCTGAAGTTAGACTCCGAAAGTTCGGGCTAATACAAATATTGTTCCACTGATCGTATATTCCTTGCAAAAGGAACCTGGGATACGTACTTTCGCCGCTATACTGAGCTATTTTATTTTTCTGTTATTCCAGTTTGTCATTATGGCCAGAAAATGTGGAAAATACCACTTCGACTTCTTTCTCTCACTCAGCTTCGTCTGGCTCGAAACTGCGATAGCGCTGCAGCTTTTTATCTGCCTATTTATGAGACTTTTTCTAAGAAATCGTTTCTACTTAGTGAAGTCCTTCGCAGCAGTCCTGCGTAAGTGGAATCCCCTGCTTGCTTGCTCTATCTATACTACGTTTGCCTTATCAAGTTCAAGATGAAAGTTGCCATCAGAAAGTGTAAAACTGGGAAAACACCACATTGTTACATATGGGTATTTCTCATATTGTATGTCTCTATATAAACTGGGAAAACTAAGAACAAAACTGATATCCGTAAACCGTGGGAGGAGTTATTTAAGAAATCGTCTTTGTTAATAATTGCACGAATAAAATCATAATTAGCAGCCGTTGGCTGACACGTTTATCAGACATTCGAACGCCCCTTGTCATTCGAAATGCAACCATAAAACTTGGGAAAATGTACAAAGAATACGGAGAGGAGTTGTATGCTTTAAATAGATGCCCCAACATGTGTTCTACTTCCAAAGAAAAGAATATTTCAATGGAACACTAATAAATATGTTACTACCAGTGGGAGGAAACTGCAAAGACTAAAGAGGAAATACATTCTAAGGCTTGACAATGCGACGCACATCGACCTTTAACTGTGATTGATTCCCAGCACGAAGATTCTTGTCCTCCGATTTGAAGGAAATATAGGATGTATAGCCAAAGTGGTAGTTACTCTGGCCTTCGAAATTGGGTTCTTTGAAGTTTCCTACAAATTTTTACCCTAACGGTTTTTGATGTTTATCGCTCAGTCAAAAATACTGCAAAGCTTTAGTAATTTTTGTTTTTATTCTGCGTTTCAGTGCTTACCCTGTACTGCCGGTTATTCCTCTTTCTCAGGGCCAGTCGAAGACTCGGGCCGGCTATGATGACTCTGTTCGCACTGATAAAAGTGGCCCTAGTATTTACTGTCATCGTCTTGGTAATTTTACTGCCCAGTGGAATTTCGCAGGAAGCCCTGCTCTTTCCGAATGAGACAGTTTTCACATCAGACACGGTCTATAACATTGTCTTCTACGATTACTATCGACTCTTTGGGGAATTAAATTTGGAAAGAGCACGTGGTTCGTTCTGTTCTTGGGCATTGCCCACTTCAAACGCTCATATTGCATTCATAAATTGAATTTTTGTTTGCCAAAATGTTCATTCGAAATCCGAAAAATCCAGGAAATTTCCGGATATCAACTGCCTATAAGTGTACGAAAATGATAACATCGTTGTTACTTTAAGCAGAAAACTAGGGTTGGTTGCATGCTCATAAACATTGTCAGGACTTAAGAGTAAGCTTATCACATTTCTCTTACATCAGTACTCGCGTAATGTCACTCATGTTTAATTATACATAGCTGTTATATGCACGATTACCATGGCCCAGCGGGACCAGCGTCTTTATGCTTCCAGATTCTCTTTCCTCTTAAACATATCTTTTCACCGTAAACTTTTTAGTCTGATGCGCGTTGGGATTAACCCTTATGTTCCATTAATCTTCATTTTCGAACGCAGGGAGAAAGAACTGATCGTGTATAATGTCTGATAGCTGCCAAGTTTCTCTTACTAATTTCAGGCGAAGAAGAAGGCTGCCCCACCAACGACACCACTGTCGACTGCCCCGTCTATAATGCACTTGTGCCGATAATCGTTGCATGTTATATGCTCATTGCAAACATTTTCCTCGTGAATTTTCTTATTGCCATCTTCAAGTGAGTATCTCTAAAGTTGTCCTTTCAAAAGAACTTGTTCAACTTAATTTGGATTTTGTGCCATATTTTGCACAAATTGTTCTTCGTTTTAGCAATGTAATTGAAGAAGCTGAAACCGAGGCTTTGGGAATGTGGAAGTACAATCTGCTGTTAGAAACTGAACAGTATAACTGCCGTTATATTCTGCCTCCTCCTCTCACTCTGCTTGAGATGATTTTTCGCGGCTTTAAAGCGTTAATCTGCAAGGAAATAAGGTGTTCAAGTAAGCATATATTTGGGTTTCTATTGTAAAACAGTTCCTTGCTGTGAATCAAACCTGCTTTCGTTTCCTTTCTTCAAAGGTGCAGAGCACACCTTCCTATGGTAGATCGCTGTCCATTTTCTCGCTGGTCGTTTGACTGCTCGTGAAACTGGTTAGTTCTCTACGGGCTGTTGCGCTGTGTACCAACACGGGGACCAGATCAGGATTCGGTATACCTTGTTGAGCTGGGCACCCTCTAGCATATGCCATGCATAAGGGGAGGGCGAGGGCGAAAGTCGAGCCAGCCGTCTGCGCCGGATCACCGCTCTGGCCTTCTTGACTCTGGCTTGACGCAGAGTCCAGGAGGGTGGCGGAAAAGAAAGTGCAGTAGATGAAGCGAACATCTACCATTTCTATCAACTCAAGTCACCGTCCCTGCGCCTGCCATGCTCTGGAGCACACTGTAGTGATGGTCGGAAACAACAGTCAAACTGTGGAACGTGGAGCAGGTTTTAAAAACACCCTCTTTCTTAGCATTGACGGATGGTGCAGAAAAAACTCCCTAAATCGTACTTTTAGGTGTCTGTATAATTCGGGTTGAAAAACAACAAGAGTATGCAAGTGCAAACCAGTACAGTGCCCAGTTAGTACAAACACTGGACGAAAATGGCCAGGTCAGCATCACTCCGTCCATGCACACAGGTACCTGAAAGATTTAACCGACGGTATGAATTGGAGACTTGGGTAGACGCGGAAAACCTTAAATCGCCTTAAAATAACCGAAACATTAAACAGTTCTACCTATCCACTATTATCGAGTCAGAGGCCCGACGGTGTGTAACTGAATGCCTGTGTTTGCCAATATCGACCGCTATAATTCCGTCCTTATCTGTTTGCCCTTTTTCCGTCGGACGTGTCTGAGGATTGAATTGTACAGTGGAAAAATCGTTCCAGGAGACGAAATCGCAGTTAATTTCTAGTCTCCCTTTGCAGTTAGGATCACGTGTGTATTACCTTTTAAAAAGGACGACGCTAGAGAAAATGGAATTTGTCCTGATTTCAGAAGCGGCTGCTGGAACTGGGGAAAAGACAAACGCAGAATCTGAGGAAACAAGCGTGGCCACAGGAAATGAAAGTGATGTCGGTGAAGAGGAGCCAGACGAAAAACCGGTCCCTTTTGAACTTAGCTTGGAGGAAAGTCAGGAAGCCCGCATGCAAGCAAACCAAACGGTACTTAATTTAGCCCTCATTGAGACTGAAAAAGCCGAAGAAGAAGCCGAGAGACAAATGGAAATGCCCCGCTTGACCAAGTTACGACAGACGTAAGTAAATATGCCCGTAAACCCCTCTTTGTACATCCACTGCGACCACGTTCTCTCCGTCAACAGCGATCAGAAGGGAGTCACTGCAAGTGTTAGACAACCAAGGACTGTTACAAATATTTTTCTCTCATTTATAGTGTGGAGGACGTACTAAACGAAGCAGCAGACTCTTTGGCCGCTCTGACTGTGCCGGAAGGTATTTACAAGGCATAATCTTCTTCGGGTGTTTTAGAAAACTTCGAATAATATATTTTGGCGCAACCGTGGAAAACTCGGTGATCTCGAATCCACGACACAAAGAGAAGGCGTGAGTGCAGGTGCTTAAAGCGCTGGCCCTGGGTTGGAGTGTCACCGAGGTTGCCGAGTTTTTCACAGTTGGGTTAAAATGAATAATATTCTCCATAATTCCTTTCTTTACACAGAATTCTCATTTGACTTTGAAAATGACTGAGTATTCTGCAGCGCCAGGAGAATGGAGTTTAATCTAAACATGGAGGCGGTTTCTTATCACTTTATTCTTAAGCATTACGTTTTACAGTGTCACCCTGTCCACTTTATGAACACTGACAGTTTACTTCTTCGGAGGTTGCGCACTAGCTTCAGAAAATAGATGAGTGTGTTCAGAAACACTGCGTACTCTAAGTAGTGTGCTGCGTCTTCTCCAGACCCTCTTTTATGTATTTGCTTTTAAGTTCAGACATGTCACACCAATTGATACCATTGTATCATTATATTTCCTTAGAAACAACACAAACGCAGGTAAGACCACTGTACTTTGAAAACTTCTTAAATTGCATGATTTGTCTGCTGGAGCCTTCTTATCGAGAACATTATGAACTTGCTGTCAACTTGGCAGTATGATTTAGACACTGTTTCCCTAAAAACTTTAGCGTCCAACGACGGGACCTCACATTGAGGAAGAAGAAGCGCCGCCTTCTGTTGAAGAGGTTCAGCAACTGCTGCTTACGTTTGAAAAGCAGGTACATTCACTTGTCTCGCTGATGAACAAGAAGCTATGGAAATTTGTAAAGATGAGAGAAAAGGCCTCCGAAGAATAGTCAATATAAACAAGTTTGCGAAATTATTTCCGAACAACAGGCAGACGCATCGCTAAATATGAGGCCCATTCACACGGTTCAGTATATTTTATCCTGTTTTGGACTTGAAACTGTTGCTTTCTGCCATTTTTGTGCACTTTCCCTCAGACATACAGCTTGTTGCATCGTTGTTTTGATTTGTCTTCCATGAACGAATTATCCCAGTGTAGTGATCTCAAAACCATTTATAGAACTGCTGTCAAACCAAATCTTACCATTTACGAACGTTATATGTACACATTTTCTGTATCGGGCTGATGATGGCAGTAGGCGCCGCAATCAATCCCCTGACTTGTGGCAGGATGCAACCTGCTGCCATTGCGCTCGAAGAAGGCAAAGGATAATTGTAACGAACATTCAAAGGTCAAAGTTTCTGACTGAAAAACCAGATTTTCGTGCACTTTTATGACATTCAATTTGGGGATACAACTATTCGAGACCATATGTCATGTGAATACTCATCGTAAACATCCCTGCTCTTAATATTCTACCCAAAACAACCGTTTCTTCCTTCCCTCGTCACGCTGTTCAAAAGGTGCAAGACTACGAAAAGAGAAAATGCATTTTCATTAGAGTTGCTGCCAACTGCAAAAGCAGTCGTGTCAATTTCTTAATATTCATATTTATTCGTAGCTATTTTTCGGCGGCTGTTCCTGTTGTTTTTTCGGAAAATGAACGATATCAGTGTCCATAAACGTTAAACCGCTACTTGTGGAATCTGATTGCCGGCAGATGGCTACTATTAAGAAGACACTCATAAGGCAAACTTTCCGAAACAGAAGTCAGGAAGCGGAAGAAAATTATATTCTGAGCCAAGAGCATAGCAGACCACTTCACACTAGATAAACTCGCGCCCATGTAAAGTTTTGATTTCACAGTACACAGACTTTGGAAACATATGTGATTTATTCTAACGTCTTAGATTTATGCACAACTAAGTAAAATTTCCGAGGACGCCATGCACCGCAGATGAATTGAGACTTCGTCTGGGCCATCCGACATTTTCAATATCCCATTATTGCATTTCCAACGTTTGTTTGTAGACTTGCTAATAAAGACACAAAATCATAAATAAACTTTTCAACCACAAACGCAGACCATCTCAGCATGAAGGAAGGGAGACTTCAAGCAGTAAGGATAGAACGTCTGCAGAAATATTTCCGTGTGGTTCTCGGGGCGGGTTTCAGTCATTCCATCTCAACCCATATTTCGATAATCTCCATGATTGCTTTGCTGAGTTCCTCTCTCACCAGGACTTCTGACTTTTCTCGCCATGCTGGATACATTGTAATCTTTCCTGGAGCACTTTGTTGCTGTTGTTGCTGCTCATGCCCCTGATCACCAATGGTTCTCGCCTTTTCCATTAGATCATTATCCTCATTTGAATTTGGCTTTGTCAGCCCTGCCGGACGGCAAGCCAGATGGTGGCGATTGTCATAGCTCTGCAAAAAAAACACGGATAAAAACAGATAACGCTTTTACCACTAGCTGCTCCGTAAACTATGCCGTAACGAGAGCATAACTTGAGACAGGTTTTCTGAACTTGAGCCTGGTGTAGATTTGTGTGCATTAGGACAGGGTTTTAAATTGTTGTTAGGGAGCAAATTTATCAAAATGCAGCATCAAGTGTCTCGCTATTAGGGTAACAGCGGAAACGCCATTCCCTGTGCTACATCACATCGAAAGAGAGTTTCCATCGGGTCGGACTCAGTTATTTCGTGCTTAGACTTATCCCTGTAGAAGGTCAGTGCCGGGTGCAAACTGGATAACGAGGCGTTCTGCGGTGGGTCTTATAATGTAATTTATTCCACGAAAAATACTTTTGTAGCCTTTTGGCTGGACGTCGACCCTGAGACTCATTTATCTGCAGACATAAGCCCTTTTTCAGGGAATATCGCAGAGATGTCAGGTGTTCAAGCACTTTATTACCAAACTCCATGTTGTGAGTAAATGGCGCCGAAATTCCGGACTTTCTGTCTTCTGGATATTGCAGATAGTCCATTTAACTTCCAGACCACCAACGCGGCGATTACTAAACACAAGACATCGTAAAAGAAGAATGTTGTTTTGAAAATGTGCTCATTAACCCTTGGGCTAGGAACTATCAGTCCTGGCTAGTATGCAAATCTCTGGCTCGTAATCCTCCATTGACTAGCAAACTGTAATGATTAGAGTGTTTTACTATTGCCGCTGGCAAGGTCTCCACTGCTTTAAAAGGTTAATGCTGTGGTAATTTGCTCGTAACGTTACTATTTTTACTAGGGCTGATCCTACATCTATGGAATCTCTCTTTATGCATTCATTGAGTTCGGGCGAGGGAACGAAAAAGTGAAACTGACTGTAAACAGGCATTGACGCAAATCAATAACCCGTTTACGCGTACCACACACGGTCTAGTTTATATCTAAACGTGCGCAAGTTTAAATTAGGGGACGTAGGGTCGATACGATGTGAATTCGTCGTCTGACACGTGTCATCCACGAGAGTTTCGACCCATTGGCAAGAAATGTATTAAACTACGGGATTCAACTTCGCATGCGATAGTAATTGCAAATATTTCGAAAAATTTTGCAAACATACCTTCGAAAAGAACTTCGAGGTGGATTTGTCTAGTAAAAGTACGGCTGTTTCGAGGTAACGCATGCGTGATAACATTTTGCAGTTAAACGATGGTGCTACCCATTTTTGCTGTAATGAGTATTTTAGGAACATACTGTTTCAAGAAGAGTCCGGCAACAGAAATTAACATGTTTTTCTCACCCGCTTTCGCAAACTTTCTTGGAATTCTGGCGTCGCTTTAAGTTTCGCAACAGCATTTTTCCATTTGTTTTGTATATCTACAAAAATAGATAGCAGATATGATTTTAAACACGGAGTTAGTCGGAGGTATTTTCCGAATGATATTTTCCAACTTAATTATTTACTGCACCAACGTGTCATTAGATTGTGTTGCGTTTCAGATGGAACACTTGGCGAATTTAAAATTAGGCATATCGCATCAAAAACGTCCGAGAAATAAAATCTAGGTCTAATTTTCGCACGAGAGATAGCCTCTGATTGTGGTGCACGAAATCATGCCTTCCAGTCAAGTTGGCTTTCAGATTTCCGTAATATAAGCTGATGAACTTTTCAGTGCCATACCTTAGAATGTTTTAAATTGCACGTTTAACTGATACAGAGTTGGATGACGCAATATGCTACATAAGTTGCGGCTCCATCTCGGCTAATAATGATGCAGTATTTCGGTAATCCTGAAGGAAAGCATTTCAAGTATTACGTTCATGAGCAAGGGTGACCTTATTCCATATCCTTTAGATATTTTATGGATTTATACTTAAGCATTTGTCTTAAAACCCGAAATACCACCACAGTTGGAAGAGTAACTTGCGCTTAAATTGCACATAACATTACCATATAATATGGATTCTGCTCATTTGTTTAAAGTGATTTCGACAATAAACCATATTCTCAATAGTTCTCTTAAATGTTCAGTAGGTGCGTCTGGTGCATTTATTTTGGAAACTAGGAATTTTTAGAAGTATTTTCCCAACTCACCGGTCCTTAGTGCAAGAGAAATTTCGTCTATATTCATTGACTGCATGACGTTTGAGTAGTGATCTAATGACTTCAACAGACAGTCCGTAATGCGATAATAACTGGTGGGAGGGAGAAGATAACGTTTTACTTCCGAGATAGATATTTGGATCTGAATGATGGAGAACACGTGCGGCCAAGATAATTAAATATAAGAAGACGGGAAGGCGATCGCTGTGACCAATTGTTTATTTCACATTGACGCAACTGTAAAAAACTCGGCGCCTCGGTGGGATTCGAACCCACGCAGTAAGGGGAAGGCTTTAGTATAGCCAACGCTCTAACCACTTGAGCTAGGAGGCCCTGCCGGACGACGCGAGTTTAATCACATTTTGGTCAAGTTAACCGACCAACCTACTGCAGTGTCTGGAATCCACCAAATCTGATACAGTAAGTTGACTGAGCAGGCAGGAATTCCTAAGTGATTTACCTAGAATCCACCAGATGACAACCAGGATTACGTAATTCATAGATGTTTCGGCAGATTTTGATTAATTCATATTGACCCAACCGTGAGAAACACGGCGCCCGCCCGGCGTGGCCTCCTAGCTCAAGTTGTTAGAGCGTTGGCTGTATTAAGGCCTTCCCCTTGCTGCGTGGGTTCAAATCCCACCGAGATGCCGAGTTTTTCACAGGTGGGTCAATATGAATTATTCAAAATCTGCCAAAACATCTATGAATTGTTTATTTATTCGACGTTTCGAACTCTCACTCGAGCATATCGTCAGGGAATGAAAAACTGTACAGCGCTTTACCGGAAGGCAACAAATACCTACTGTCTTCCAAGTTGTCTTAGTAACCACCACTTTTGCACAAACGCAGCTGCGTAAGAACACTCGACCGGCGTGTAGAAACCCATTGCACCGAGCCAGCAGACAAGAAGGCTGAGGTCCAGTTCCTGCGGAAACTCTTCACAGCAAACGGCTACCTTGGGAATTTTGTCGAAAAGTGCAGGCGGGAAACCCGTAAAAGTAAACCGAAGGGACAACCAAAGTGGTAATGCCGGCGTGCAGTGCCGTACATAGCCGGCGTGTCAGAAGAATTCGCTAGATTGATGAGCGAATTTGGGATTGGTGTCGCTCACAGACCTGAAGCAACAATTCGTCGGCAACACATACACCCTAGGGACCCGATTCCCATCAATCAGAAATGGAGGCCACTTACTAATAAGACTGCAATTGTGGTGAAGCCAATTATGTTGGTGAAACCGGCGAACAGGCTCGCACGAGACTGCACGACCATCACTTGGCTGTGAGACAGGAGGATAAACTCTCCTTGGTAGCCGCCCGCGCCTCCTCGCCAGGGCACGTCTTCGACCTTCAGCGCGTGAGAATACTGGGCCAGTCGGACGACCGAGTTGCTCGCCTGCTGCGGGAAGCGTGGCAGTCAACCGAGGGTTCGAGTAGTCGACATATCGATCTGCCAATCGCTTATCAAGCACTTCGCGAACAAATCAGCAGCGCAGCTAGAGGTCATCCCCGGCAAATGTGAATTAAATATGCAATGAGTTATACAGTTTTTCACACCTTTATGACGGGCTCGCGTGAGTGTTCGAAACGTCGGATAAATAAACAATTGGTCCCAGCGATCGCCTTCCACCTTCTTCTATATTTGGATCCTTAATGAACTGTACTCAAAGTAGATTGCAGATGACTCAGTTGCATGTACAATTAACTCTTTAACTCGATTTGAAGATGAAATGCTGTGCATATCAATGACACCTTAGCAATGCAAGCTAGTAAATGACTACCTTTTGCTTTCATGACCACCGTAATTCGACTGAATGCTGTCTCGAACGAAACAAAGAAGATGCAAGCCACTATCAGTTACGTACTTGCATAGACTGTATAATCATTAGGAAATTGGCAGAACATGATTTCAAAAGTTGACTGTGGAACTATAGGCTCCAAAACCGCTTGCTCGGCTTAATATTCCACGTCTCTCATAAGTCTGGACTACCGAAAAACACTGACGACACATAAATGAGACAAAAACATCCCATCCTTGTCGAAAACTAGATAAAGCCTCTCTTGGCAACTTTCCTCGAGAGTATTTTATTTACGCGAACTTCATGGCTTGGAATAATATATGCGGTGGTTAAATGCAGCAAATGTACATTGACGTGTATTTTACAACAGTAATCTCGGAGTGCAGGGGTCTTATACGCAGTATTCATCCAGACTTTAAAAACAGTGAATAAAACTCCCAAACAGGGAATAATGCTTCATAAGGGTTCAGAAGTGATAAATGTGTTACAGTGGCATTGACATTCTAAGGGAAATCCCTCCTGGGCCCTTAGATTGACTTCCTCCGGAGCACATTTATACCTGCGTCAAATATTCATTCATCTTATGTTCCGATGCCTTCGAAAGTGTTATGACACCTCTTACAAAAGAACAATGAAACATACCTTTCTTGCAGCAACCTTCTGGAGGCTGATGCAGCATCGGAACTAATTGATTAGAAGGATGGGATATTTCAGTCGTAATTTTGCGTTATAGGATTTTTGAGGTAGTTACTAACAAATGTGCCTGCATCGTAATCTTTGCTGGTTCTGTCGGGGTACGACAGTCGACAACTCGAAATTTCCAATAATAATTATTACAGAGGCAGATTTAGTGAGATTGCTTAGGCGCAAGGAGCGTACGCGCAGCACAGCGGGCAGTGGTTTCCTAAACACATTATGCAAGCCAGTTGCTTTAAACTCCTTTTTAGGAGAAAAATTTGAACATGCATATATGCCCCCATTATCCCCTTGGTCTCGCGGAACACACGTTCCACGCAGGGTGAATCCCCAAAGTACATCTAACGAATGAGTTATTTTCACACCGCAAAGGTCAGTTGTGCTTACACTCACTCCGCAGTATTTAGTTAAGCCTCCTACAACAAAAGTCCACATTCATCAAAAGTAAGGGGCTGAATATTTGAAGAAGATATTGGACCAGCAGGTCTAGATTTTTCATGATTCGGAATATATTAAGAACTTGTGTGATTGTAAACTCTCAGTCGCAAACCAGTTTGTTAAAATGCATGAAACGAGAAGTCTCCGCATGTGGTCAAACTGGCGATTTGTATCGAAACAGATTCTAACCTGTAGACATTTAGTGACATTATTAATGAAACAAAGTGATTTTTTGATATGAGTGCATTAAATATTATGTCCCGCAAATATCTTCAGCTTTCAACCCCCCTACGCATTTACTCTAAGACACAGCGTCCCTCATAGGCATGCTGAAAAAACAGTGAATTGTATGCATGGGTGTAAACTGAATAAACAGATAGAAAAGCAGAGAACAGCGGGATAAATGTAATTTGCTACACTTGAAGTGCACAGATATAAGGAATGCGTTTCCGAGACTAGTGTTATATGACGGCACTTAATTATTAAGAGAATGTCTCGTTTTTCAAGACAGTCCGTGGTCAACTAAATTAAGGATTTATCTCCGAAACGATTGCGCTAGTTGTAGTCATGTTGATTTTAACTAACTCGCTTTGATGGATGCAAAGAGACAAAAGTAGACACTTACGCTATACGATATCTTTCCGTTGCGATGTTCTCTTCACTAATCACGGGCTGTTTTGTTAAACCATCTACGATTGTATATAGTTTTCGCAAAAATTCGTTGAAGAGTGCAGTTGAAAATAAACCGGCCTTGTGTGCCTCCACAATCTCCTGAAAAAAAGTGAACGGTGATTTATCAGCATTACTTTTCGGACTACATTTGAACTGACGCATCGTTAATCTACTCCAGGACTAAAGTTAAACAGAATCCTTCACGCAAAGCCTCCCGAGGTCAGTGTCCGCTCTCGAATGTTTTCTCTATGGCAGTAAACTAAACTACACCCTGCGTACATATGTAGTCCGAAAATGTAAATTTCTTTGGAAGGACTCATATACCTAGCTGGATTCCTTCACACGATTTGTCACCTGCTCCCGAAGGCGTGAAGCTTAATTGAGAGAAATACGGCCTCCTTCGAAGCGACTTCTTCGCTCTTATCCTGCCTATCTTGGAGCCCGAAGTTAAGCGCTGGCGTCACGAAGGGGAGTGTTACGAAATCGACCACACCCTAAGCTCTAAAGCTTCATTTATCGGTTAGCACTTTTTCAAAGCGCCCTTTTTGTCGGCAATGGGACCCAGAGGAGTTTCGCGGACTCCATGCTGTATCCTGCAAACATTTGAAGAAGCCTTTCCTTGGCTAAACATACCTTAATTACAATATCGTTGATACTGAGGAAATCATGCAGTCCAGAGTCATCCTTGATACCCAGTTCACATTTATGGAAAAGAACGGATGGCAGCTGCTCATCCCAAAATTCTCTTTTAGCGAAAATAAAATGACGAAAGCAGTACTACGGCGCAGCTTAACATAGGCATTTATCTATCACAGCGATCATCCGGAAGATCACAAGCGTAGCTATTAGGAGAATCTTTTAAAAGATCATTAATCATTGCAGCGACTCGGAGGAACTCTACACGGACAGTAGCGCGACTTGGCAGCAAGACAGGTCGAGAGCTAGTTGAGGCCTGTAACTGACAATGGTCCGACCTTTCTCCCTCCTGCCTTGCGCTCCCCTAAAAAGGTCAGATGGATCGATTCTGCTACGCGCAACGATATACACAGCCGACATGCGATACGTCATTATGAAAGTTATTCATCTGTCTGGTAGCCCTCGTTGTTTTGGGGAATGAGTCCCTTTACGAGATCGAAAGTTTTACCAAAATGCGGACGGTTTCAAATATCGATCGCTTTTACTCTTCCCGTTAGCATTATTATCCCTATACTCGACTGCTTTTGGCATCATATAATGCCATACTACCTTTTAACTCAGATGAATGCATCTCGTATATTGGCACGCCTGAATAGTTCCAAGTAAACGGCTGATAACAACATCATTGAGGGAAAATTCCCTATTAGCCCGGAAAAGCAGGTAAAGGAGAATCTGCCTAAACATAATAGTTAATAACTACTTTAGCTCCGTAAACCTTCTTTATAATATCACAGAATTTCTTTTTCGCACTTGTTAAACACTAAAGTCTTGGCAGCCACGACTTAAAGGCTGGTGACTTAATACCAGTGGTTTCGTTCTGGTTGATGGTCATTACCGTCGTCACTCATCATTTTGTAACACAACTTCTGTGATAATCTCGCTCTATCGCCTTCTTCAAGCCTTAGCAAAAGTTGATCCTAACATTCGTCCCCCTGCAAAGTGCACATTTATTTATTTACAGACATCGTGATCACTCTCTATTCAGATCGGAATCATAGGCACTGACCTCATTTATGTTGTGTAAGTTTATCAACAGAAGGGCTAACTCTAACCGACCGTCTCATATAGAGTGTGGATTATTTGTGTGTTCTGTTCTTTAATCGAATCCTTTGCCGATTAATTTTTATAATATGAACGCCTCCACTCGACTGCTGTTCGCCGGCGTGCGATAAACTAGAACGTAAATGCGACAGAAGTCATGCTCCTAAAATGGGCGCGATTAAGTGCGATCATATTAAAATATCCGAACGTTATTTTACAACAACCCGTCTGCTTAGTTAGCAGATTTAGGCAGCATTTAAGCACATGCGACGACGGTGGGTTTGAGTAGAAAATCTAGATATCTTGTGAATTGTAGGTTCACATGAATTAGAGGCTATAATTTTCACTGGAGACGCAGCGGTTAGGTTCTGCACACTCATTACGCGTCTGTCTGGAGGGAGCTCCACAGACCGTGCCAAGTTTAACACAAAAGATTACAATATTATAGCGTCGGGACACGATACCTGTTTTATTGAGCTGACTGACAGATCCCATTGGCGAAGATTCCCTGTTGTCTGAGATACAAGTTCCATATCTGGATCTTGAGTTTTTTTACTGGAAATATCGCCAATCAACTTTTGAAGCTTTTCGACACCATCCGCGGTGTAATGAAGCTTTAAAACCAGGTTTAAAAATACCTTAGTTAGACCATATTAAATTCAAAGCAGACATTTCAGGGATGTCTGCCTGCATAAATAAGTGGAAGAAGATTTAGAAAAATCGACTGGGACGAATCGGGAATAGATTTTGCTCTTTTGTTCGATAGTTCACTAAATGCCTTGACGTTTAATGCACTTGTCTACCACCGAAGTTTCTGCTTTACATAGTTACATTATTAAACTAGCATGTAGACCTTTAATTGAGACACTATAGTGTCGGAATCAAGAGGAGACCTTTACCTAAATTTGGAGTTATAAATCACTTTAAGGAGTGAAACATATTGGCAAAGGACAATTTTTGCTGTGCACTTACCATTGGATTTTTGGCCTTGAAAATATCTTCCTCTGTCTCACCAAGAATATGAGTGCTCTCAGATGATCTTATGATTTTTAAAGTATTGAGGAGTTCCTGAATTATACGCTGCACCATGCGATATGTAGCCCGCTTTTCTATCTGAGAGTAACAGAAGTTAGCATCAGTAGGACACAAATTCAATTTAACAGGGTTTTATACAGAAATAGAGGTACAAGTGAGCATTTTCGGCCAGACATGTAGTATGATGACCTAAGAAGCTCTGATAATGATCAAGACGATTTGTGTGATTGCACGATTTACGTGCAGCAATTTGCTCCTCATTGCCCCATGGTATTTTTCGTCACATAATAACGACTGCTCCTCCAATTTTCTTTTGTCCCCGACGTCTTACTTCCACCCGTCTTGCGGCTGCTTAGGCTGTAGTCGACCACCTTTTGCAGCTAGAGATTATTCGACAGTCTGACAGTCCCTGGGCATCTCCTTTGAACATGGTTCCTAAACCGCAAACGGATGACTGGCGTCCTTGAGGCGATTATAGAGTCCTGAACAATATAGTTATGCCCAATCGGTACCCGACTCCTCGCCTTCAGGACTTTATCGGAGCTCTCTCTGGTAAAATGGCTTTCACGAAGATCGATTTTGTCTGGACGTTTCATAGAATTCCGACTGTGGCTGAGGACATTCCAAAACGGCAGTGACGACCCTTTTGGCTTGTTTTAACTTCTTCGCATGCCATTTGGTCTCTAGAAGGCTTCACGGACTTTCCAACGTTTCATCGACAATGAATTACGTTGCACTCCATTTGTTTATGCTCACCTTGACGACGTGTTAGTCGCCAGTCGGGATGCTGTTGAAAATCTTCAACACCTTACCCTACTTTTCGACCGCTTCCAGCAGTTTTGTGCCTCCCTGCATCCTGCTAACTGTGTCCTAGGAGACACATCCCGTGAGTTCTTAGGTCATATGATCGACTCCAACGGCATTCGGCCTCTTCCCTTAAAGGTGGCTGCCATTCGGTTCTTCATACTCCCTACCTCGAAGCGTCAGCTGCAACGGTTTCTCGGTATGGTGAACTTTTGTCGTCGATTTCTCCCGAAATGTGCCGACACCATCCTCTTACTGACCAGTATCCTCGCAGGTTCTAAGCGCACCTGTGAACTGATTCCAGAAGCACTCACGTCATTTGAGCAGGTAAAAGCCCTCATGGCTGATGCCACCCTCCTGACTCATTTTCATGCTGATGCACCCATAGCTCTGATGATCGATGCATCCAATGTTCCTGTTGGAGCGGTTCTCCAGCAATGTCTGTCAGACTATACCATGCTTTTGGCTTTTTTTCCAGGAAATTATCCAGGGCCGAAGCCCGCTACAGCACATTCAGACAGTCCGACTTCCTGGCAAGATGGTCTCGCCAAATCCTTTTATCGCGGTCAAGGATCCCACCAACCTCCTGCACCGCCTCCGGCAGTTTATGCGGACACTTTCTGCGGTTCCGCCCACCTCCTCTGCCTCTCCGTCTTATTTCGAGGAGGACTCTGCGACGTGCTCTCACGTCTATCTTCGATGTAATCGAGTCCGCCGACCTCTGAGACCGCCTTATGCCAACCCATTCCGGGTCATCTCTCGAGGGACTAAGAAGTTCTGCATTCAACGCGCCAATCGTGAGGAGGTCGTGAGCGTGGACACCTTACAGCATCTGTCCCGCACTTCCTATCGGACGAGCCCTCTGGTGCACTACTCTCTGCTCCCCCACCTCCCCCAGCCTCTAGTCCGCCGTCCTGTATTTTCCCTCTTCCCTCCTGTCCACTACCTCCAACTCCCACATTTAACTTCAACACTTCCGCCACAGGACGTATCTGCTCTTCTACGGACCCTGTATATATCATTCGCAGTGGTCGTCACGTTCACTTTCCTGATCGGTTGGCCACTCATTTCTGTTTGATTTGTACACATCCTTCGGCGTTGTTTCCGCCGCCCTCCGGTCTCGGAGGGGGTATTGTCCTGAGGAGCCAGACTATCTTGCATTTACCTAACTGATCATCATTCTTGAACTTACTGTTTGTTTATCTTAATGGAAGGAACTCGGCTCAACGTGACGCGCATGGCATTTGTTAGAATATCAGTTAGTTTGATATTTGATTATTAGCTCTTTCATAACTCTTGTAACTCATTAAAAGTAACTGAATAATCCGCTGCCTGCAAATTTGCGACAGCCCAGGGACCAATGGAGCGAACAACCAACAGGAGAGAAGAACAGTAAGTATCGAATATAGTAATTGTGGAAATTTACCGCAAGGTGGCTTGATGCGCATGGGTATTAGAGAAACTATGGAAAAACACCTAATGAACAGGGAAAAAATAAATAAAGTATGGACGCCTGTTTGTATCTTCATAACAAGTCAACTGACTACTGTAAAATAAAAATTTATGGGAAACAAGCATTTGTGTAAAAAGGTTGTGTACAATAATGAAGTGCATTCATGAACAGAATAGGAAATGGCGGTTGTTTATTTATTTCTAAAATACAGAACATCAGCTCTTGGTCACAAAAAGGTCAGACAATCGAAGCTTGATTTTCTGATCAAAGCGGAGGAAATAACCGAAGCCCAAAACTCGGAGAAGATGGTAGACAACTGCCAGAGAAGGACACTGCTATCTAGCGTAGCAAAATATCAATGTGTTGGGCTGCACATCGACAGATATATATGCCGGTGCGGCCGATATCGAAGGAGGAAAGCCCTAAGGTCTCCGATGTCTGGTCAAATAGCACGGGCCCACGTAGACGGGGTTTAATATCGTCTGTGGTTTGGCCTAGACAGCGTAGGTTTGAAGCAAGCGTGGAAAATATTCCTGTCGTATATCGCGAAGTCTATCCGGTGCAACACCTTTCCGAATAGGGAACCTGAATAGCTCCTTCTTAAACTCAATTTGACGACCATTTGTAAGCAAATTTTTGTACGTAAACTCAACGGTATTTAACTGCCTTATAACAAGTTCTGAAACGGACTACGTTTGGTGAGGTACCTGACTAATTTACCTTTGACAATTTAGTCCCATTTTCTTTGACCGCATGGCTTGTTTGAATGTGACGAGGAACGACACACGTGCACAACCCGCCTTGCTAGCGTGCTCTGCTGTGGTATTCTGTTGTCAGTTTTCTTAACGTTCAAAAATCTCTATATTATTCACTGCTCCGATCTACTTGCTGCATTTAAGTCTAGGGGCTCGTGAGATATAGCACGTTAGTTCGTGAGAACATTACAATTTACAACATACGCACAGGTATACTTGAAGAAGTAAGTAGGCCATGGCGTACGTGTTTGACAACAGAAACCGTTTGGAGATATGATGGAGATTGAGTGTTTGTGTCCTAATCGAGCCAAAGTAAACCAAAGCGCAGTCAACGACTCGTATGGCAGGCATTGTATGGTTGGTACCGACATGGCATAAGAAGGCTAAGCTAGCTTTTTGCAAAGAAGTAAATAAGTCATAACACACACGTCCGACAACAGAAGTCGTTTGTAGATATCGTGGAAGCTGAGTGGTTTTGCTGTAACTGAGGCAAAGTAGACCAAAACTCGACCGACGATCCTCACAACACGCGCTGTATGGTATCGACACGCCGCAAGAATGCATAATCACTCTTTTGAAAGAAACGGATCAAGAAGAGGGGGCTGGCGAAAGCAGAATTCTGCCTCATGCCGGACGATTTGTCACTAAAAAGATCATTCTAGAAAGACTCGGTCCACGTGGTTATATCAGTGTGCTGGGCAAAGTTCAAAGGATGACTCCCTCTAACTATAAGTTGGTAAATTAAACAATGCTTGCTAAAACAAATATAGTAGTTAGTTGTGCAGATTAGATCTAGTGGGGTTACACAACCTATGCCCAGCGTCAATTTGCTTCGGGGACATTGTCAATGTTGAGGTGATGCGTTTATTCAAAATCCTGTTGATGGGACCCACCAATTCAATGGGAGATTCCAGATCCCAGGCGTTATCCGAACGCCTCTCCGACCACATGGCGTTCCCGAAAAATCGCACCATAATGGGATGGGAGCCATTAAAACTAGGTCTGGTCCAAAACGCCCACGTTTCAGAATATATTCCCTCGCGGCATGATTGAAATGACACAGGTATGGTTTTCTCTTCTCCCGGCCTGATGATACCTGATATGAAAGAAAACTCGACATGCAAAATAACAGTTCTCGAGATCAGAAGGGTAACTTTAGCGGGGTTTGCAGTGGCTAAGGCAAATCTGTTGTTGGCCTTTATTGTAAGACCGTCAAAATTAATTTCCAATTGGGTGCCAACAAACATCACAACTCTTCAAATTGCCTGCGAAGAATAAAAGAAAGTGCGGTAGTTTAAGCACGATTCTTGGAGGCCACGTGGCCTCGTTGCGGGCTAAGACATACTTCTTATATGCTAAGTGGGCAGAGCTCAGGACTAATGATCATCCAGAAGTAACCAGATGGAAGTTAGGTTTCCGGTTGTCTTGACTGCTTGCAAGTGCAAAGTAGACGAGAATCGAAAATTCATTCCGATCTGTTAACTATTCTACGCAATGATGTTAGAATAAAAGGATAACATAAAAAATATGGCTTGCGTCTTACACATATTCAACAGATTTGACAATTAATTAAATAATAAAGGGAAAAAATCGAGATACATCTTAGAACCAATTTTCCGTAAAGGTTTACCTTGACTATTATGTCAGTCGTCGGGGAAAATCTACTGATGTGAGCCGGATTCTTTTTTAAATTTGGAGTTACCTACATCGTAATTCCCTCCTCTTTTTTATCAACCCACATCAGCAAAAATTTTCACACGGACTGTCTTTCTAGTTTTTAAATTCATAATCTTTTGACGCAGGGACAGGTTTCAAGTTTTCCAGCTACCAAGGTCTTTTCTTCGAAAGCACATACATATCTTCTTTTTAGCTTGACCGGTATTCGAAAGCCTATAAAATAGTCGGAGAACTCGCATAATTTGCATTCAGGATTAGCGTATATGCAGACATAGACTGCCGCGTGAATTCAAATACCTATCTAACAGGCCACAACATTGTAGACATCTACGGTAAAGGTAGCCCGTGAATGTAACTGACAGTTTACAAGGAAAGCATCGCTTCGTAGTCCAAATAACTATTAACAATGAGCTCCCATGAATCCTATCGGGAGGATGTTTTCATTCGTATAGGAGTAGGCTAAATGGTAGGTGAATACACTTCACGTGTGTAGCACATTTTAGGACAAAATCACGTAAAATGGGTTGGAAAATACTCGTTGGAAATCCCACAGGTTAATTTGTGGAGATTTGGTGAGTGTAGCACATTGTGCCTATTTGGTTTTACGGCAATCTTTGTAGCATTCGTCCTTGAAGGTCAAATGTAACGACTACTGCTAATTTTTCATGACTTTCGGCGTGTGTTTAAAATGGAGCTCCCACATTACTTTTCCATTTATCCCCAGGCGCCTATGGACTTGACCTTAGACACAGGGTAATTCACAGAATTCATTTATGCGGGGTGTTTATTGGCATCATTAGGGTAAATACACCCGCAACATTTGAAGAAATATGATGACGAAAGCCAATTCACAAAGCCAACGTTCATGAGACTCGTGCTTGCGTGCCTTCGAAACACAGTATTTTGAGATTCCTCTGTCTGATATCCTTATTCTATGTAAACATGAAGACACGCCATCTCCTGCACCATATCGTAGTGTGTTACACTTGTGCTCCACTAAGCCTTCTCTTAACTGCCGTCACGGACCTTATTAGGTAAAATAGAAATACCTGCCTTCTCAGCTTCTATGTATGCAATCACGATTTTTCTTGAGAAATGATATCTGACCAAAAGCGATTGTTCTAAAGCATAAGTATCATTGCCTATATAATACTATAATCCGCACATTTTAATGATATAATCTCAACCCTTGCATCGGCATATCAATCCCGAGTTACGTGGTACGCCAGTACATCGGAAGCATTCTGTCGTAGAGCCCTTTTAAAGTGCCGTCTTGGAGCTCAAGTAGTGGATAATTATTCTAGGTCTGACAGGCTTCGGGCGCTTTCAAAAAGGTTTATCGCCGATATTAAAAAGAACAAATGTACCCACCAACTTCACTATGGAAATGTAGGACAATCTATTACTCTCGGTGATCGATTATGAAGAAAACAAAAAGGAAATTTGGCGACAAAAAATGAAAAATATATAAATTTAGTACCCGTCTAAAAGAAAAACTGAGCGACTGATTATGCTTCTTCCTTCATTCTTGTCTACCAAAAATTCGAGCCCGTATTAATGTATAATAGGATTGCAGAAACAAAAACAAGTTTCTTGCTTCATTAGTCGCAATTATATGCATTTAGCCCGCCCACCAACACGAGAAAAACCGAGTAAAATCTACCGCAGTTCCTCCGGTTTTAAGTACATCTCAGGTCTACTTATTTTACCGCACAACGAATTTGATTTACAAAACGCATTGGCACCGTAACCTGGTTGCATTTAAGAGCCTGCAAGTCATATCAGGCAAGTACATGCTAGCGAAATGAGGAGAATGATTACTCTTAGTGAAATATAGTCTAACTCCTTTTTTTCATTTTCGGTGCAATTATAATATCGAGGTCAGTCAACGGTCTTTTTTGTGAATAGCAGAATTCTAAACAAGTCCGTAACTCTTACCATTACTTGCGTTGAAAAAAAACCTTTGTTCATTGTCCTTCGGACATCCAAATGCCCGCGATTTTGGAGTTAGCTAAAATAAAAGCGGAGTACAAAAACCATTAGGACACTGACAAGAAAACTATCCCAGTAAACGAACAGTTCCAGAAACTATAGTCGGCCGCCTAACAACGGGCCAAAAGCGTACGCTTAACGCCCTTGAATGATGTTGGCAAGTCTGGTACATGCGAAAAACTAACTGAAGGAGGTAATCGAGGAGGAACCTTAATCGCCGGAGCAAGAACTTTACTTGCCTAGCGTTTCAGACTTACTCTCGAATCAATCCTCGGGGACACCAACAAATAAATATAGCGAGCGCACAAGGGACGTAGTCATCAGGTCATCATAAATCCAATAAAATTTGCAGCTCCTGCATTCATCGTAGATCTCCGGAATAAAGCGCAAATGACTTATTTTACCGACCCTCTAGAATTGAGAACACTTCGAACCAACGGAGAACAGAACTTTGTAATCTACAAAGACCAGATAGTAAAACGACATTCTACTCCCCTCTGGCCCAAGCCGATTCGAATGCTGGCACAGTAACCCCTGTAGCCTGTGTCGGGGTTGTAAATAACTCTCACGTGAACTCGAAACTAACATTTATGTATACTAACGCGCAAAGTGTACTTTCAAAACTCTATGAACTCCGAATCCATATCTACGACCTCTACCCAGACGTTATCTCAATAACAGAAACGTGGTTGTATGAACAGGTTGCAGATAGGAAATTTATGCTTCCTGGATTTCAGTTGTCTCGCAGAGACAAGGAAAACAGAAGGGGTGGAGGCAAAGCAGCATTTGTTAAAAATGGCTTGTACGTTTCGGAAAAAAACCTGTTAAGCCGACTTGTAGTACGGAAGCACTATGGGTAACCATAAGAGCACCGAACTTTCAAAGCCTCGACATTTTGAAAGTATATTGTCCCCCGAGAAACGATCCCGAAGGTGACGCCCAACTGCTGAATGAGCTCAAATTATTTTCTATGCGGTCGAATACTCTCATCGTTGGGCACTTTAAGGCACCTCACATCGACTGGAGCTTGGCCTCCATCGACTGTTCTGAAGCAGCATTCGACCAGCAGCTACTGCAGACCTCCGACAATCAGCTTCTCACGCAACACGTAGTTTTTCGAACGAGAGTTCGAGAGGGTCAGCAAATGAACTGCCTCAACCTCGTGCTCACTATGTCGCCTGATAACATCGACGTTGTGAACTGTCTCCTCCAAGTAGGTGAGAGTGACCATTTAGTTGTTATGTGGGAATACACCTTATTTTCCCTGCCTGCACAACCGCTCGATTCCCGACCCAATTTCTGGCGCGGCGATTTCGAACAGATGAAAAAGTGTCTTCGTCATATCGACTGGATATCTACACTCTCCGCCAATATCGAAGAGGTTTGGTGTCAGATCAAAGAGATAGACCACAGCCTCATCTCCAACAACTGCCCAATCATGCACAGAAAACTAACGAATAGACCCCGCTGGTTACCTTCGACCTTAAAGAAGGAAGTTAACAAGAAGAGGAAGCTATGAAAAAGATCTCTCATTGACCGGACGCCAGAATTCCCTAACAGTTACAGAGAAACCGGGTCAAAATTCTCATCTTCAGAGATAGAAAACTCTTCGAAAAGGATCTTTTCAACCGTCCCACAGTCAACCCCAAAGTCTTTTACAGTTACATAAGGCAGATTACGCGGTACAAAAATCCCATCCCACTGCTACGAACGGCCGAGGACACGGAAATCTCAGATTACATCTCCAAGATGAAGCTTCAAATGCAACCGCAACGCCAAGCGCAGGGTAAGTCAATATCAGGTAAGCTAAATATTATATTACTTGATATGGCTGAGTGTCTGTTAAATTGTGACAATCACATGAACTCCGACCTGGCAAGAATGCAAACCCTGGAGGTGAATGCAAATATGGAGACCTAGTGAAAGGAGCTGCGGGACACCATCTAGACCAGCGTAATTGAAGCCCCCAATCACACGTCGTCAGCATCGGGAGTGGCTTGAGAAAAATGAAGAGGAATCCTACACTCCTCTCCAAGAAAACCGGTTGCACACCCTAACCCCTAATTACGACCCCTAACCATAATTCCTAACCCTTAACCCCAACCGCAACTGCATTGTGTCCATCAAGTGGGGCTACCAAACCACATCTTAACCAGTAGAGGCTGTTGGAGTTGCATAATAATTGACTTAGTAGCAGTGGCGAGCGGATTCAGGGATATGCTGACTGTGGTGGGAGGAAGAAATTATTCGCAGCCATCAGAATAGCCTACTGTTCACAAGTCAGAGGACTGCACCCTTGGTAAGCCAAGACGGAGCAACCATCTTGACGCAGAAGTAACTAATTCTGGAGTGTTAGGCTGCTCATTCCCTAGGCGTCCTCAACCATCAATGCAGTCTGCGGGGAAGCCGCCCATATACTTCCCCAAGTGTCGCCAACGGGGACCTTGACCGTCTGCCTTCCACTGTTGAGACAATCAAAGCAGTACCTCAGTTGTCCATTGAAAAATCACTGGGAGCAGATACAAATCTATCTGAAGGCTACAAGCCTTCAAGGATGCCATTATAGTGGACATTTGCACTTTAGAACAAATATTCGCTCGTGTTCTTCTCAATCGCATGAACACTCGTCTGGAACAGGAACTTCTTCCACAAACGCAATGCGAGTTGCAAGAGCAGCGCAGGACCAGAACCATTAATTTTGCAGCTCTCCAACTGCAAGAAAGGTGACAGGATAGGAGAAGCAACTTCTACGCCACTGTGAGCAGTGGAACAAGAATTTTATTGGCCTGACGTTTTGGATTCTTACTCGAACCCATCATCAGAGACAGTCGCATAGTGGAGGGTAGTGGAGGCACAAAGACTGCAGTATTTGTAGCACGTAGCTGCCGTGGGACCTAATGCGTACTAAAATTGACAGCACTCACAAGCACCACTCGGGGTCGTAATTGATGCGATCATAGCTCGTCAGTCCGCGTCCGAGGCGTTAATTGCCTCAACTCCATCATCCCTGTCGGACTTTGGCGTGGTAGTTATTCGGTAACTTGGCTCTCTGTCGCTGGAATTGTTGCTTGTATGCTCCCCCTCCAAGTAAATAATTCCCCTGCTTAGGGAATGACTCTGCACCGTACAGGGCAACGGGAGGTCATTGAGCTTGTTAGTGGATCGCGAGCCTAAAAACTATGACTCGAGCAGCTCGCGGCTCACGCGATTGTCACCTCCTGCGAGGACTTCGGTCTCTTGAAACTTGAAAACATGGCTGGGTTCCGTGGAATGAGCCGCCGCCTGGGAGTTAGCGTCTTTCCTCCTCACCACTGCTGCATGCTCGGCCATCAGCGTCCGGAGTTATCTCCCAGTTTTCCGACGTAGCTGCTCTGCCCGCAACTGCACCAGATCCGGTAAATGACTCCAGACGTTTCCTGCCGTGGCAGTGGATCTTTCGGGGTCATGACCTGGCGCCTGATTGCTACTTCCGGGCTGTGTGCAACCCCAAATCCAAGTGGAATGAGAAGGCGGCTGACGGATTCCGATACGTTCTTCACGTACGGCGAGATCTTCCGTACGTGAAGAGCGTCTCGGAAGCACACAGGCCAGGAGCAACCATCAGGCGCCATGTCATGCGGCCGGCATCTACCGTGGGTCACTGTGCGCTTAGCCTCAAAATGGAGGGGAACATGCAGCAGAGTGTGAGTCTGCTAATTCCACTATACTACGGCGTTGCAATGGGCGCTCGTGGACAAGTTGGACAAAATTGTACCTACAGGGGCACTTTAAAGACCCGAATTAAGCACCTGAAAATCAATCTTGAGACCTGACAGGACCTAATTCAAGATCGGCCAATGTCACGCGCTGCTGTAAAGACTAAAGAGACAATTTTCGAAGGCAATTGAATAGCCGCTGTCAGGACAAAGAGAGCCTCATGCAAGACTTTATTAATGCGAAATAATGACGCAAGCATCCAAATCTTGTCGTTGTATCCGCGGTATCAACTGACATTTCGGGCGCGGATCAGTCTCGGTCGACATCTTTAGACCAGTGCAATGTCAAGGCGACCGAATCGTCACTCATCTCGCAACACACTACCATCATGCAGAACGTTGCCACGGGTGTGCCGACCGCCAGCAGTGGGACTCCATGCCAGACCTGCTCTATTGCGACTGTAATTTCTCATCACGCATCGGCCTGGCGGGTCACTTGCGAATCCATTGCGTTAAGACCACCACACCAGATGTTAAAACCCCAACATACACACGCAACACACGCATCATCTGGCCACAATGTCCGAGGACATTTAGACTCGCCATGGTTCTTATCGGCTATCTGCACATACACGACACCAGGACTCATCACAGCGCCACCACGGCCGACCCACTTCCAAGGCTTCGAACTTTCCCTACCACCATGGTCTCTGGTAAAAGACTATAGCACAGACACTTCATTCTATCGACACATTCATCCCTCATCTGCATAAAACTACGCGCTCCCTCCCGTACCATCCTATCTCTCTTCTATTGCATACATTTTGCCTATAACAGCATCGGCGATATGGTGGACGAGATAGCGCATGCCGGAAGTTACACATCCCATACAGTTAAGAGGTCTGTCTTTTCGTATATTCTGGCACCGAAATGACGACCAAATCGCGAATAGCAAGTTCAGCTTTGTCAGTCATTGCACCCATCATCGTCTGGTTTAAAGGCTCGGCCAGTCGACTGGTGCATAGAAGGGGAATAGTAAGACAAGCACTAATGAATCAATTCGTACAGCAAATTAGCGCATTCTTCACAACAATAAATCTGGCATGCTTGAATCTATCGAGACGCACTGAGAGTCGTGGTTTGGAAGGTTGCCAGTTGATGCGATAACTCCGTCCTTCCCAGGTCTGAGGGTCGGGCAGGAATGGCTCCTTCTTCATTTGGCCTCTATGGCACTCCCACAGAGGTGAAACCTGACTCTCCCCCACGAGGGCCTGATACACGCGTAGACAGGCGGTTTAACGTTGTCGTCCGTAAATCGTGCCGTCTTCGAAGCAAAGGTCGATAGGGAAGAGAGAATGCGGTAGGTGTCTAACCCACTGTAAAATTAGTCACGCCCAAGTCACCAGTGCTGCGGTTACTCCGTGGGGCATTAGGCGGACATCGTTGCTTCCAAGTTCGGACTTTTATTGCCACCTGAGTGGAATCTGAGACCCTTCACTGAGGTCTGACACGTGTATAGCAAGCCTATAGGCTGGTTAACTGCTGGCCACTGCGTCCTCGCGCATTTCAAGTCATCTTAACCTTTTCTCGCCATTGGAACACGTTAGCTCTGGCAGGAGAGAAGTAAGTCGATCCAGCCTAGTCCTACCGTACTATGAATAATTTCATGTGCGAGCCTCCACTGCGCTCATCTCGTGAGTGGTTGACCGCGTCGTTTGAGATGGTCGAACCATCCGGCTGGAGTGGTGTAGGATTCAGCTGCGGCAGCCGCGGTTATGAAACACGTCTACACATCGAAAGGCCGATGCGCCACCAAGCATGATCTAAACTTGTTACGTGGCTTAATCTCACACTTGTGCATCGTAACCTTCGCATAATGAATAAATTCCTCTCCACTTTGGTTTTATCTATCGGATGCACCCTCTTTCTACGTGGTGACTTTCAGGAAATCACCCGGTTGCCTTCGTCCTAGACAAAGTGAACCGACGGTCACCGGTTACGAGCGTCCGATTAGCACATGTACCCAACAGTGACATCCCATGAAACAGTTTCGCCAAAAACACAGCGACAGAGTGACTCAGCTAATTGGGCATGCAGCCTTAACCATCAAAGGCTGGTATATACCAACATGAAAAGGGCATCCGTAATGCAATCGTAAGTTTCCCTCGCAGTTCATAAAACGGTTTTCCTATCTCCGACCCCTCTCCTCATCTAAATCCTGGCAAACTAACTGTTTAACAAACTCAATTTTGTGAGCCAATGATCCCAATCATCTACTCATCCGACAAAGGTATAGGGGATTTGAGTGAGGAGATGGTTTCATGAGTCGTCACTTCCATCTTTTCGTCTACGTTCATAACGCCGGAGGTCAACACATGAAGCAGTTTGCTGTGAGAGGGTTAGGATAAAAATACGCAGTTGTAACTCAAAATGTCTGTGAACCCTCGAAGTTCCATTTCAGGACACTTCCCAAATAACGATACTATGATGGGTTTATCTATTTCTAAATTGTTTTTGAGGCTCTTTCTGACATGGTAAAAGGCAAATTCACAAAGCTCAGGATTCAGAATATGAGATCATGTGAGGCTCCTTCGAGTGGTTTAAGCTACCATCCAATTTCTAGTCACCCCTCTTCACAAAAGACTATAATATAGTATTCATTTCGACAGACCGTAGCTGATTCTACTAGCCTCGTCTTTTCCAACTCAATGCCTTACTCTCCCTCCTTGTCGTTCATTACATCTGAATTATCAATCCGTAGTCTCAACTCGGATCCATCGTCTTACTCTAACTTCCATGCTGCGTCCAATGTCATTTCAAGTAGATAATGCAACTAGTGATTAAACATTTTGAATGCCCTTGGCAGTCTCCCATGTACTCGTTCCCCAAGGCTACGACTGGTGGTGGACACCGAGCAACACGACCAATTCAATTCATCTTTCTGGTCTCCGCATCTGGGTCTTTGCCAGTACGATATCCGAGGACGGTAGTCCCCTCCTCCTTGACTTCTTTGACTTTTTACATGCCTTCTTCGCCCAGTGCAGCACTTCGCAGACATTCCACAAATTCCTTCGCAGACTATCGAGAGAACTTTCCATCGTCTTTGTTTACATGGTCCGGTGTCTGCTGTTTAGAAGCAATGGTGAAAGTGTAAAAAACACTTGGTCTTGCTGTTTGGAAGACTTCAGCGGCATTTCAGCGACAAAATACGCGTTCAATGTCTACGTCCTCGAGTTCCTCAACCATTTGATCAGTTTGAACGACATACATCGTCTTCCTCGGATGTTACTAAGTACGCCGGCTACTCCAATGTCTTCGCGATGAGCCTTTTCGGTTGTCTTTCGGATAGTTAGTATCTTCAATATCCAATACGGAAACAGACAAGACGCCGTTAGCACGGACCGCCTCAAAGTTGTTGTCCCACTTATTTCTCCAAATGTGCCTCTGATCCTATGACCTTGTTGTTCCCATTTCCTCTCCCCCTACTGTACCTGTTTTTCCGCGACTCTCTCCCTCCCCCAGCGGCACACACCACATCCTCCGCACTCCATATTTTCTAGCCGAAATCTTATAATGGCACCCCTCCCGACTGCAATACACTCAATGAACGTCATATTCACCCTCCCGACCGTTTGCTACGCCTGTTTTAGGCTAAAACTAACCCTTCAGCGTGGTCACTAAGCCACCTCCCGTCTAAACGAGACGCGTGAATGGCCCAGTCCGGGGGGTTCGCAAAGACCCTGGATGGTCGTGGCTGCCACAGCGCCAGCCCATTCGTCAACCGTACGTAGGTGCGCACTTCTGCTTGTCGTACGGTCCTAGCTGCACAACGCTCCGTCGGTTCAGATTTTGCCTTCTTTCTGAGCCTTTACTGGCTGGCTCCCAAGTGTAACCAGCTGCCAAGAGTAGTCGAAGCCATTCAGTCAACGAACGGTAGTTCAGAAATTCCTTTCAAGACGGTCGTACGGTCTCACGACAAAGACTGGTCACTCAATTCTGCCTCCATTACTGCTGATGAGACAAACTCGCGACTGCTACCTATCATATTCGATAGGTGCTCGAGTTCCAATGACAACGCATAATTGGGACTCCAGGTCTCTGATGGGAATTGGATGCGTTCAATATGAATGCAACCTTGATCTCCATGCACTCAGATTCGTGAACGAAGGTCCTCACCACCCGACACTACGATCAAAAACATACTCAGCCAGTCGCCTCATTCGGCTGTTCTTGCGTTTCGTAGCCTTGTAGCCTCACCCGTCAAAAGCTACGGAGGTAGTGCAAGATGCTAGGCACTATCAGCGGATCACTATCGTCACCTCAAACGCGGCCACATGGAAGCCAATTGCGGCCACATCGAACTGACCGGCTGCTACAGTGGGTAATTGAGTTGGCGATCTATAGTTACTCACCCAAAAAATCAAAAACCTTAATATGCCAACCAACAGCAAAGCGCTATTTACAATATTGAATGGAAGTTGATGTGAGATGTCCAAAACATTGGTTAAAAGAGGTTACCACATTTATTTACATGTGAGGCATGCAGCAAAGCACTTTTCCTAAAAGAGGCCAGGTCGTCCTTAGCCATCTGATCTTGACGTTTGAGATGTTAGGGTCTTTAAACTTAACTTTTCCCGTACTAAGCACTTTTGTCTAATCTTCTAGGGGCTTCCACAAAAACCGGCCTGGACCCGAAGGCTTTGCTATACTGTTTGCACATATGATTCGCTAATTTATGATCGTTGAAAACCGTTCTTGCTGTTCGAAAACCCCCTATCAGAGAGTGCTGTTTCTCGTTTTCCATTTTAATCTTCATCCTTCTTCTGAGGCCCAAAGTACCAAGAAGTATGAACCACTATTTGCATCAGCGTGTCTTGTGCCTGTCCTAGCTTTAAAATCTCTTTCGTTCCCTCTCAGCGTACTTACTCTTTGAAAACGAATGTCCTTTTTCTATGCGTATTTACGACATTTATCTAGTCTTATTCCTTTAATACGCAGCAACGCGGCAATTATGCTAATCCGAACAATTTTTATGCCCATAAATGAGTGTTGACCGGATAAGGGGCCTCAAATTCCAACAACTAATGAGGTGATAAGTCTAAACAGCGTCATTAATCCAAGGTTTCTGTGTTCATGCACTCCCATTAGGGCGGGCGAAGTCGGTAACAAATCAAACAGAAGTCTGCAAAGCACGGAAATGATGGAACATGTAAACTGGGTCTTATGTTATTGCGAAGGCTTTTTAAACGTCCCCACTTATAAGCCCTTGCGCAGGCACTTAAATTCTCTGTGCAATGCACCTTTTTCTTCAAACACTTTGTAATGGATTTGAACGCATCTATTACGGAAGGAATGTACAGAAAGGGACAACGCAAAAATGAGTGTCAAGACTTCATCATGTTTCGTCGCTGGAAGTTTGGAAAATTAAGTAACGTCCATGATCAGTCAGGTAAGGAAGCTATTTGTCTGAAAATTCGCCTTGTTTGCCGACAATTAGGGGTGTCTTGAAGCAACATAATTGGTTGAGATGCAATTCCTGCAAATAGAACCACTCAGCATGTCTAAGATCGCCGTAGTACCGAGTAGAGCCCCTGTCTGGGCTAAAGAGGTTGGGATCAGAAAGGTATATGAACAGTAATCACTGCGGTTTGTGAGAACCCAACAGCTACGGCCGATAGCAGCCTTGGGGGAATGCGACAATCAACGGAGGCGCGGGTGCATCTACTGCACGACGGGCGTATGCAAGCGGCTATCATTCCGATCCCAAGAATTGCGCGAGATACGCCGTAAATTAGTCGGCAAATTTGATATCAATAATTCAAAATTTCATAACAATCGGGCTGTTTAGTTTTGACAAGTGTACGCGCCACCAAATAGTTTACGTTGCTTGGTTTCCTAAAAGGAAAAACCCTCACGATTTGAGCAGAGAAGTCATTCGCTAATTAGTTTCAGAGATCTCCACTTATTTATTGAAATCGCTCCTCGAGATGCTGATCGGTCTCCCTGCCTATGCTCCTCTCGCAAGGATGTAGATTGCTGCTGGACAAACGTAGACGATACGGAAAAGGCTACTTCGGCCTTTGCGCCTGTGTGTATGCGTTCGTTAGTGACTTTTGTTCGCGTCATGTGTCTAACTACGAGGTCCTAATGTGAACTGCAGAGCGAGATGTCAGATGGTTCTCCATCATATGTCGGTCCATAATTGGGAAAGCCGCCCTCATAGAAAGCCCAAAATAAAAGGGCGTTCTCAAATTTGGCAGAGTATTCACTTTTTGCCCATAATTCAAAGCCCTAATCAGTGTCGAGTGAAATTGTCAAAATATCCAGAGATTTACTCTTTTTTGAAAAACCCGTTTGAAAATCATTTGACTGGCATGATGGTCCTTGCGGAACTTGGTGAGGAGGGCACATGAGAATACAAAGGTTCTGGAGAGAAGAGGGGGCAAAGATAGGATAAACGACCCCCACTTGACCTTCGGTGGACTGTGGATCGTGTCATACTGGAATGGTGGTAATGGGGGCTTTATGAGTGGGACAGTGCGCCAGACGGTAAGCAGGCGAAATGCAAGATAACACAGAAATTGTTAGGATGTCTGCCGGAAGTCCTGTCGCACGCTGTCTTATGCCAACGTAAGTGAGCGCATTGGTTAAAATATAAATAAAAAGCAAATTTAAAAAATAACAGAGTTTGAGTAATAGTTTGAGGTCAGTGTTGACAGTGAAATGTCTTCAACAGCCTGCTAGTGGATGCCAAGACAAAACCCCCTATGACACGGTCCACAGTCTACCGCCAGTTAATCCGAGTCCCTCACCCCACCACTGCCGAAAAGGGGTCCTTAGATTTTTTCTTCCCGATAAGTTAACACCCCTGAATACATTGACTTCAATTTACTAATAGCGATGTTGCGACCGAACTTCTACCTTTTATCTCGCCGCTCAACAAGAAAAAGTTTGCATGTCCCTAGGCTTAGTAAGCTCTTGGACCTCTTTAATGTTCATCTCTAAGCCTATGAGAGCGGACAACTCCTTACTTCCTATAAAGTATTTTCATATTTGGCTGTTCTAATCCATCTTAAATCGCAATTTTATTCCGCCTCCGCACACTTGATACGGGTCATCGTAAGCCCACAACTGAGTAAATAGTATCAGCATACGGTATGGGTTAAGAAGTTAAACAATTAATCACTTTTGTATGAAACTCCAGCATACGTTCATGCAAACATCTAAGCAAATAATGGGAATAAACGTCAGCTTACCTTCCATTCATAGTAAATCACCAGAGATCCGTTATTGCACAGGGCCAATGACTTATGGCAAGGACGTTCGTCAGCTACCTAAAAGTGAAGATGGTATAAAACGGTTAACAAAAGTGTAGGTGACATTAGTCAAAAACTTGACGGACACATATTCCAGGTCCACGTTACAGTTGTCGACCTTGAGTGGTGTGAGGATGTTCAAACGCCGCAGAAAGAATGGGTGAAAAAAGAAGCAATAGAAACGAGCACGGTAGTGGGGCTGATGCTTTCAACCGGCAACGCAGCTGTTCACCAACGGGTACTAGAAGGCTATCAGCGCAGTTCGAAATGGATTCTGTGGCTCTGCACCTCATGCTTTGTCGCTTTGGCCGCCAACCCCGATTCGAGCCGTGAGGTATTTATTGATTTCGGTTGAGTCATCTACCCCTGTTATGATCCGGCGGTGTTGCAATCGACCTCTTTTCCGAAGAGAAGATTTGGTCTGGCAGGTATTCGTCTGCTGTCGGACTCCCTTGTGCGCTCAGTTGTTGCCCGACTAGGCATTTGACCAGACAGACCGCAGGTTAAATTCTTCCATGTATTAACGGTAGGCAAATGGAATTGCTATTTGGGAAGTCAGATTTCTAAGAAGCATTCTTGTGTGAACCTCAAGTTGAATTTTTTTTATCTTACTGCCCACTGAAACCTCAGACAGAAAGATCTTTGGCCAGCTGTTGGTAAAACTCGGCCATCGTCAAGTCTCAATTCGGTTAACATAGATTTATCCAAGAGCCTATACGCCAACACAAGCGGTGTGGACGTCAGGAGCCAATTTAGGATTGTCGCCTCAAGCTGAAGACATGTGTGCGGCATCCAGATCACAGAAAGAGGTTGCTTCTGTTTCCCTATAAGACCCTTGACGGGCTTGGTATTACAGGAAAGTAGAAACAGGCATGTAGAGTCCCCGACAAATCGCAAACAATACGGATCATCTGGGCTTTGGGAGGCAAACAAACTCCGTTACACAACCTATCGTCCAGGCCATTTTCCGAAGTTTAAGGCTGTTCAGCGTAAATAATGTCTCAGTATAGTCGACGCCCGTGAAATCAAAGTTATTGTTGAGGAGTGCAAGTAATCCTTCAAAACATCCTTCCTGTGCCGAAAAAATCACATGCAAACAAATATAAGATATAATTAATCAATAAGTTACAAGCTTATGATTAAGTTTCTCTCCCAAGGCGTTAAGATGCAAGCTCATGATTTCTGTGTTGTACGTCAACAGCAACTTCTTTGTCATAGATAGGGAGAAGCTTAAGTAGTTTAGGGCGTAAGCACCTAGGTTGTTCATTATATATGCGTCAAAAAGAGGAAGAAAGTGGGGACCGTTTCCGTTTTTGGATGTCATCGTCTGCCGCCATCACAATTGCAACTTAGCAACAAGAGAATTCAGAAAACTAATAGACTCATGGAGGATCCGAAATTCTAATCGCAAATGACTACAGCAATAAAAGATTATTCGTGCTAGCTGTGACCGCGAACTATACTCAGAATGTGAGCTTTCGAGGTGGACTATTTCAGTCGACCTCGGAATACGTCCATGGATTTTGAGCAGCTCCGTCGTTGAACTGGAAAAAGTCGGCGCCCTCAAAGGGACAAAACTTGGAAGTCGGTTGACCCACGTGAAGGTCACGCGTCCCTGCGTTGGGAGCGTTTAAGGGACCATGCCTATAATTTCAGGCCACTTGAGGATGGAATTGCCTTCAAGTCCAGCTCAAGAGTTTGCGGTCAGATAATACGCTCGGAAGCGCGCAAAGTCACCTCTCATCCACTTGGTAAAAAGTAGTGGAGGAGCGGTTGAAACCCAACTATCAGGAAGCACGGGCACCAACTGGCGACCCATGTCGCTCGGGGTGATCGCGAACTCGAGTTTGCACGGCGGAGACCATAGTAGTCTTGGTGGCAGCCACACTGTTGTAAGGGACTTCGATTGCATATGCCCGCTCAACCAGCCTCCAACGCGCTGCCTGCTACTTCCAAAGCTCTGCGGACACTTGACAAGTGCCCAAACCTGAGGGTCCGTTACGGCTAGATCTTGGCAATGAGAGCGGGAAAATGGGAAACGGCGACCATATCCAATCAGGCCCGGCGATTTGTCAGGAAGTCAGTAACCGGTTCGCAAGCGACCTTGACACCGGTCGACAATGTAGCAGGCACAATGACCATTAGACGTGGGATTCGCGCCTGATTCGCCAGACCCGGCAGATTAACAGATGAAATTTCTCTTCTGAACGTCAACCACATGCTGCGCAGCTCCCAATAAATACTACATCTTTTACCGCTGTTTCCGAGGCACTTTGCTTTTGCTCCTAGCAGTCCATAGGTTTTAAGCTTTGAAAGCTAGCAAATAGCATAAAGAGGTTATTCTGCTTTGTATTCGAAGGAGTTTTTGGTCAGTACTCTCCTTCTAAGTTCAGAGTTTTTTAGGATCAAACACGTGTAAGGGGCGCTCAACCAATTTAAATTCGGTTAGCTCTAACTGTAATCGAGTACGTTAGTCAGAGTGGCATTTTGACTTCACCTAGAGCTTCGTTAGCTAGTGGTCGTCAGATTTTCAACAGCCCGCGTACTTAAATGTTTCTTGTTGGCTGCATATACGCGAAAGTAAAGAAAAAACTGTGAATGCGATGGTCGAACATCTATGTTTCTCAGCTTGTAACCAAAGCATACTGAATTCAAACTTGCCAAGACGGATTAAAAACACTAAAACCAGATTTTTTACTGAGTTTCGCACTTTCACAATCCGCCCCAACTACATCGTGCTTAGTTTTAAACTCACTTTATACCACACGAATAGCTATAATATTTAATTACCGTTTATAACTAAACTGTAGAGGTCCGGAAGTCGCGCTCGCAGCAAGCTGATGCTAACAGCTTTCACGCACTCGGTATCAGAAAAACAAGTCTAAATCCCCTCACATTTTTCAACGGATCGCCTTGCCGTTGGACCTTTGCAGCAGGGTCCATGGCCTTCAAAACAGAACTCCGGGGTCTACCCACACTTACTCAAGTTTACCAAGGAGACCTCCGAGAGTTGAAACACTGAGGCTGCCGGGCGTTAGGAAAACGCAGACCCAGTTTCCCTTCATTGCCTATCTTTACTACGCCTTAGCCCTCGAAACAGTAAGAAAATTATGGTGCGCTGACTGTCAACAATGACCGCGACGCAAATATTTCTCCTCATTCTTTTTTGTTCACTAGGTCGATTGTTTGTACATAAATGTTGACTAGTGTTGGAACTACATCCATCAGACCAGGCGCCTCTGAAGATAAGGTTCGAATTATTCGGTTCAGAATATGAACACCTTACATTACCGCTTAAACAGCATCTCTGATGCATTACTGTCTGGTTAGTAAGCATAGTATAGTTCGAACTTGTCAATTTTGGGTCGGATATGGTTAATTAATAAACAAAACAAACCACAGTCACCTGTAATACGGACCTGGTGGTAATAGGGGTTTTTGCAGGTGGGGCCGGAGAACGCACAGGCGACGAGGTCAAGTAGTTGTATGCAAAAGAAAAGCTATTGGAATGCGCGGCTGTACTTCGAATGGTTGAGAAATATTTGCACTAACCCCTAACCCTAACCCTTAACCCCAACCCCAACAGTATTGTGTCCATCAAGTGGGGTTAGCGGACCACATCTTACCCAATTTTGTTATGAGAGAATTTGTTTTCTCGGCTTTTTCCCCTTTAATAAACTTAGGCTGAATTTCATTTTAAGCAGTCACACTCAGCTGGTCGTGCAGTCAGACGCCGCAACTCCCGCAAAAAGAAGATCAGCGTTGTTATTAGAGGAGTGACAGGAAACAAAGTTTGGAATGCGATGTATGCGGTAGTTTGGTGACAATAACTCCATTCTAAAAATTGGATAAATTCAGTTTCTCCGATGCCACTGCGTTTCCGTGTTGAAAGGGAATTACAAGTTTACGAGATACCGGATTACATGTTCATCCGTTATCGTCAGCAGTTATCCCTGATTACGGAAGTTAAATTAACTTTGTTTTAACTGCTCGGATCTGAACATAAGACGCGAAAAATTATAGTCAGTATCAGTACAGTTTTCTATATGCTACTTCAGGCAAACTAGATCGTTAAATTTCTCCCTAATTTCGAAACGCCTAGTGGCATTTGAAACTACTGCTCGTATTCTCACTTATTACATGCTGTTTTGCCGACAGTTTACGGATAAGGATAAGCAGGCGCACCTCGAAGGCAATTTCGATTTCCACGCTCTCCGGGTTGTTGTTAGCTGAATCTTCCGACAGACAGAAGAACTGATCGTCGTCCACCCTAAGTGCACATCCAGAGAACATCACTGGCAGGCTCGTATACACAGAGTCCATCTCTGTCTCCTTTTCCCCGCTTGAAGTCGTAGCAGAAAAGTACGTTTTTTCACGTTCCAAAACGTACTCTTGATCGGTTACCTTCTGACTCTCCGAGTTCGCAGTTTTTATATCGACTTTCGACCTGGGAATACAAAAAGTGACAAACTAACTGAGTCAAGTTTGGATTGCCATTACTAACGTTTCTTCACACTCAACAATTTTCTTTATTCAGATTTGACACCAGGATTGTTTTCTCTAAAGTTTTGAAGCACGAGTTCGGCTCTCCAGTTTTCACGGTAACGACTTTAGAGTGTGAGCCACTAGTTTAACTTTCTTTTCGTCTAACAGAAGAAGATAAGAAAACCTATTTTACTTCACAGAATAACATTACGTCTACACGCTGCGGAACCCATGCCAATTAAGTCGTTTTTTTACATCACGTCTTACGGCATCCAATGTGATAAAGTACACTATTTCTAGGTGAGACATAGCCTGCTAAAAATTGCGCACTTACATGTTACTCTGCTCATCGGTATTCCTGCCCACGACTAATAACTCCTCCAACGCCGGCTTTATGGGAACTAATTCGTCAAGAAGTGGTTTCAGACTAGCAAGTCTTTCTTCCTTGTAGGTGGCAACTTTGCGAATCCTACTTCCCCCGGGCAACAAAATGTGCCACGGATGTCCGCCTTTCAGATGTTTCACAGAAAAGGATTGTTCATCGCTTGTACGGGAATCGGCTTTTGGGGGTGCTGTCGATAAAAAAAATCGATCAACTTCAATGAACAGAAGACTTAGCAGCAACTCAAAAATGATCCTGCCGGCCATTTATTAGCCCAGCGGAAATCAAGGTTGTATAATTAATTTCAGATTGATGCAACATAAATAGGAAAAGTCAAATTCATGTGGAGATTGACCAAGGGTAATGCCTAAGTCAGTCTCATATAATAATCGAACCGTAACCTTCTTAGTGTTAGTAAGTTCTCAAATATCTTCCTCTGAAGATTGGGGATCACGTTTACGCGAATAGCGATTGCCAAAACTGATAAGAATAGCTCTCCCAGCGCAGTTGTTTAGCTGATAATTTGCATGAGCTAGCCGGAAGAGAGATCACATCATGTAAACCCGTCTGCAGACCACCAACCTCCACCGATATGGTTATACTCTAAGCTACTGAGAAGAGCTTCAGCATTACGTTGATTCATGTACAACTGGACAGGGAAATAATACCTGCGTCAGAGCATCTTGGGTTTGGGCGACCTATGTGCTCGAGCGGTGGAAGAATGCCTTGATCTCGCTTTGTTCTTGAAACCCTGTTTATGAAAAGATTCTTTTTTAAATGCCTTTCATTTTTTAAACAAGAAAGAGCATACAGTTTTGGAACATTAAAAAGAGCCCCAGACAAATGTTCAAAGGCAGGAGGACTGCGGATAGCAGAGAAATCCTTCCGTTTCATGGGAGAAGAACAATTCGGAAACAAACATGAAAGTCTTAGAAGAAGCAAAAAGTTACTTAAGCCCCACACAGTGAAGATGTCATTGAAAGGAGCGAAAATAACTATAACTGAATGAGGAACGAAAATATGCACAGAGTGGGATCCCGTCTCGTATTCAAACGCAACCGCATTTCTATTCATGTATATGAGGGAAGGAATAGGGGCTTTCTGTGCCTGTTTTCGAAAAGCGCATGCAAAATACGCCGGAGGCCGACATCTAAATGATGAAGTAAAAACATAATCTGCTACGTTTGTGTGTCAATCAATCAGTTGTACAACTTTGTGATGCCATCGCAAGTAGAGACCTAATTCAAAACTCAGAATGTGTTCGAAGGGTGTGCTGGAGTTCACGTTGGGACAGCCACTTGGATGGATCCCAAGTCGTCAAGAGCCTGGTTGCACGAGGGCGTCATCCCGCTCGGAATCCGTTTGAAACCCAGCATTCGTTTAGGTTTTAATATCTGAGCGTTCCCCTACCCCTACAAATTCAGGCCAGTATTACGTTTAAAAACGGAAATGAAGAAAAAGAGGTTTTATGGATAGAGCGTACAGGAATCGACAAAGATACTGCTCGAAGCAGGTGAAAAATGTGTAAATCATATTTACGCCAATTACGCCTTCTAATTTACCAAATATCTATGGAACAGAAACCGGCGCAGTAAGAATGTGACCGACAAGGTCCGGCACGACAACACATCAGAAATTCCCTACGCCTGTTGCATTAAAGCTAACCAAACCAGAAACCAAATAGCCAATTATTGTCTGTTAACTCCCATATTCATACCGTTACATCCAATTTGTTAAGCTGAAACTTCGGCAATGTCATTCTGTCCATATTACACGCCGTTGTGCGGCTGTTGGCGGGACCCGAGAGAGAGCCCCAAGGCACAAGGTGACAAGTAAGTTCCGTAACGCGAGCGATACGCGCGCCTCCACCACTACTGATTTTGTTTAGATAGTTTAGTAACACTTAAGTAGATTCTGTGTTGCATTCTTTGTTCAGACCCTGTACGCAGTTATGCGTACTTCAGTCACCTTACCATCACTAAATTTTCCGCCTGTCGCAGGCAACGTCAGCTCGATTTGGACCACTTCTCTGAAATAAGCCAACAAGATGCAGTTTCGAGAAACTAAAAGGCTAGAAGCCTCATTTGCGCAGCCCCGTCAGCAGGCGCTGGTTACTGACAGCTAATAAGCCAGAAGTGGCTATTCCAGTCTCCCTTGTTTTCAGTGGTAGAGTTATTCTGCCGATGCGTGAGGCAGTTTTTATACCGACTCGCAGTCTCATTGTGTGCCGAAGATATCCAAATGCATAAACCCTGAGGACTTTGAGCGCGTATTTGCGGGTCATCTACATGGAAGGACCGGTTGGTCGTTAGGACGCCAGCAGTTACAAAAACGAAACGCTTCATTCATGTAAGGCCTGAGTGAAACTCAATCTCCTAACAGCCAAAACCGTCTTCTCTCGCCCCGAGGAGAAGAAGACGGAGTGGAGGCAGTCGCGTTAAATCAGTGGAAATTATTTCCCTGCGTATTTCGTTGGGAGTGAGATTGCCTTGGCATACCGGCGACAAATTCATATGTGTGCCAAATGTTGCACATATCACCTTCTAACTAGCTTTTACTTGCGACCGCATATCCGGCGATACAAACAGGCTGAGAGTAAGCCATAACCAATGAGGCCGAACGGCGCAATAGTAGACATAGACAAGAACGGAACAGATGAACATCGAGCAAATTGCAATGCTGGAGCCAAGAATACTTCTACGAAAGAACTCGAGTCCGAATTCCGAGTACACCCGAATTGCTTGAACGAGAATGTCAATTAAATTCGATGTATGCTGTAGGAGTTCATGAAAACAATAGGACACCGGCGAACAAGACCATAACCAAAAGGGGGAGAGGCCTAATCGGGAGATGTATACTTGTGTTCTGGCGCTTAACGCAACAGTTTCAGTTATTGTGTACGCGAGACTATAGAATGGTGTCCACTGGTTTAAGTACACGGTACCTGAATTGCATGCGCGTTGAGAACGACGCGTAGGTAACTGATGCCGACTGTGAGTGCGAAACGGACTCCCATTCCTTCGGGGTCTGTGTCTCTCTAGCCCTCGCTGACCGTGGCGATTATTGGCGGACCTGACAGTTTTATACGTTCCCTGCCTCCTGTGAAGACAGGTTTATGCGACGGTCGACTGAGTGGTCGGTGGGCATCCAAGCATATTTTACCCGTCTTGATGCGTGACTATCGCCTCGACCGACGATCTTGACCATGTCTAAGTTGAAGATGTGCTCTGCGCAGTCATATTGTACACTTTAGCGTCTGCCCCATCACAACTGCTTCAGCAGGCGGTTCGGCAGATATGCTTTTCGACTAATTTAGTTTCAGGTTTGTGCAGTTATAGAGCGCATTTGTACTTGCGTTGACACTGTGAATGGGGATACATCGAATCCTTCTCGTGGACCCGATGATGGCGTAGGCGAATTCTAGTGTCCACATTTTCGACGTCTCTCTGTCAGCCGATGGTCGAAAAAAAACCAATCTCACCTACAATTTCGCCGCTAATGCCTAATTACCCCCCAGTCTGCATCCGAGTTTCCGACCGTCCATCTACGCCGAGTTTCGGCAACGCTCACGGGCAGGCGCCACCTGACCAGACGGACTGGCGGCGCTTGTCATCGTTACCGCCTAGTGATCAGGCCCCATGCGTCAATCATTCACACAGCCATTTACTTTTTTGGACAGACACTGATGTGTCAGACAAGGCGCCTCAACACCCTCACTCCAGATAGGATCCACGGCAGTATGTTATTACCGACAAAGACAAGGGAAACTGGAATGTCCATTTCTGGCTTATTAGCCGTCGTCACCCAGTAATACCCAACCCCAAAGCGTGGCACACTCGAGGCTCGAACTCGCGACCTGTTGGTTAGAAGTCCACGCCTCTTCCCACTGGGCTAAGAGAGAGAGCCCGTGAGACACAACGGAACGAGTGAGTTCCGTAAGAACGATCGGTGAGCGCCCCCCCCCCTTACCGTAGGATCCACGATCAGATTGTCAACTAATGTCCGTCTACTAAGTGCAGAGTACGTTTGCTGTAGCGCCCCGTAAGCTGGACTGGGTTGTTTGAGCGGATTGAACTCTTTTTGACGCGGATGCCGAAAGGAGATTGTTTAACCGCGTATCGGTAAAAATAGCCGGTGCCTTTTTCCCCACGCAACCGTCCACTCCCTCCCCGCAATACTCGTCGCAACGCTCGGTCCGCCCACTCTCCACGCCAGCATTTCCCACGGCCCTCCCCCACTGCTGCCCAAAGCGCTGAATTTTCCATCGACTGTCTGGCAGGCATGTCGGCGTCACCTCCCAATCCAGACGGATCATCCCTCTGATGTGAATGTCACCTTCCTTTGTATCATTTATCGTCTTCGGACGTACTAACCTTCTTGTGTCTAGCATATATTTTGTACTCATCTAACTCTTCTTTTTTCGCTTGCTTGGATGGGGATGATTACGTGTCTAACAACCTTGCTCAGCTCATTCTAAACCAGTTATCCCCAGTCCTAACCAGTGTGTGCTACCCTCAACGTCTTCCATAGATACATTGGTGGCAGCGGTGGAACGGAGAGGAGCACGCGTCTTCCCCCATTCCGTACACCAACCCCGACAACACTGAGAACAGTGCTGCATCTCAGAAGGGGGCGTAGAACTGAACGACCCGTCTTTGTTTTCAACGACGAATTACGACTTGTGTAGGAAATTCGGGACCGATAAGTCCAAGTTTACATTCGCATACTTTTTCTGTACTATTTTGTAGACACTTTTTTATTCACTCAAGAATGGCGCACATCATTCCATTGGCTTGCCGAAGCAAACAACCTATTAGCATGAGTGACAGGAGGTCACGAACAGGCAACCACCTGCCAAGCTGAAGTCGAGCAAACTATGATAGCAAATGGGGAAAGAGTCTGGGGCTGGGTTAAGTTGATACAGAA
>CACRXP010000119.1:643682-665546 GCA_902702965.1 Spirometra erinaceieuropaei
TAACCGGATGCCTTCGTCGTAGAACCGACCGACAACCTCTGGTTGGAACCAGAACTCGCTCTTTAATCTGGCTGCGAAATAGAATATGTAAGGCTCAATTCGAAATGCAACCTAGTAAGCACACAAATGGCAAATCTTTCTTGGAATTACATGACAGATAACCAGAAAATTTATATTTTTACTCCTTTTTGCTTTTAAAAATGCAGACGAAATCAGTGCAGCCCAATAATTTACAAATCAGATGACGGTAATTGCTGGACTGAGAAGTCAATATTTGTACATGGTATATAAGCGCCGGAGTTTCTGTACTGATTCAAGCTGTTGTCATTTTTTGCTCCTGAATCCGTATGCCACTGTTTGATAAGAAACAAAATGTGAATATTTTGGATGAAAGACTAAATTTGCCATCTTTGCTACAATAAACAAACGATAGTTGTGTAAGTAGTGCTCCTATTGTAACGAGGGCAAGTGTACACCATATTTATTTCATAAAGGCATTGTCATTTTTGCTTTACTAAGTCATGGCTAGTAATCCCGGTCCAAATTAAAGGTGTCCAGTCGTCACGTTTATCTCTGAAGAGTACACATAAAAAGTTAAAAACTCGTCTATCAAGGAAGGCTTAACGGTCCGAGGACTAGGTATACTTTGCGCACCACAATCATAAGGTCAGGTCCTGACCTGGACTTATTCCGTACAGAACTCTGGCCCGCTGTCTTAGGTACCAGTGACCGCTGAGGAAACCGGGACATGTATTGACAGTGTCACGTCATACATGAGAGAAAGGGCATGTGGTGTCGGCTACTTTTGTAAGTGCGTCAAAGCCCGGTCAAGGCTGTTCGTGTCTGCTTAGTGTTTGTATGATGCATTAGCCGAGGATTGGCGCTTTCTAGCGGAGCTGCTTTGAGTGGATGCAAGTATGCCTTTGCTGAAGTCAGTCGAGTGACAGTAGGTCAGAATATCTGGGGTAAGGTGGAGTGGCTTTGAAGAAAGAGAAGTCGCGATAATAGTAAGTGACCTCGACCTGTTCGCGCCCGGAAACCAAGAAGTTGGTTAAGATCGCATACCTTTACACTTAAGACTTCAGAGTAAAAGAACCAAACGTACAACGAAATACAACAGCACTAACAGTTCCTAGCCTCATTGGGCCAGGTTTTGTCCCAATGTTCCCGGGATGAATACAAAAGTTATCTTCTCTTTATACAGTTTTTGAATTTTATAGATTGGAGAACTGAAAGCACAAAGTGCAGATTGATAAAGGGACATAACAAACCAGTTTTTCCGTTCGATACAAGCGGCAAGATCCGGTCCATTAGTTCATTATGCAGCAGTCGATCGTAGCCAGGATTCGTAGAGCTCATTAGTAGTTCCGGTATTTTCCGGCGTATCTTTCCTAGTCGCATTTTACAATGATTATTTGAAGCTACTCGAAAAACTAAAGCAACGGAGCTATAAATAAACAGTCAAATGTGGAGGGAATACAGGACCGATTTGATAAAAGTAAACAATAACCTGCCACGTGGTCCTGAAGCTTCTTCCTAATACGGACTTCATTGCTCCACAACAGAAGGGAATTTGCGCTTTTTGTATAGATGAAACGATTCCATCTTCCAAAATCTCCATCTTGATAAGATAAGGGGCTGATTTCTTCCCTCGACTGAACTGAGTCAGCTGATGGCTGTTGACACATACGTATGTCCATTTATTTTAGCTCTAGACCAGAGTCCCTGGAACGAAGAAAGCATCCTTGACAATTTGAAAGTGTAGAACCGTTTACCTTTTGCACGTGTTCGGTCTTTAAATCACTGGGCTCACAAGCAAGCATGCATATAAAAGAGAATCTCGAGGCCACTAGTTCACCCCTTACAGTGATTTATAACCCACCAAGGAGAAGAAGATTTTAGCATCAGCTGTAGTTCGGGGCGTACATCGCGTGCTTTGTGAATGACGACGAATGACAACCGCTACTTTCTACAACCATTCTTTGTGTGGCTTGTCGCACGCATCGGGCTCGGGACTAACTCCTCTGGAAGGATCATGATGGCAGATACTAAGGAGTATCCTGGATGAAACGACCCGGCCAATATGATCGCTGCGGATGACGTAACAAGTCGCATTAAGCAGAATCGTCAGTTTTAACTTTCATTCGAATTCAGCTGCGTAAATATATTCCGTTTAATAAAGAGCATGGATGTGGAATTGGCCAGCGGCTGGGGCATGACTGCAGTCCCCGAGGCGAATTTGGTTCTATTATGCAGCCAAACAAACAAACAAACAAATTTCCCCCGCTGGGGCTGACTTTATCTCGCAAAGGCACTCCAATTTACGGATTAGCTAAATCAATCCCTAATGTTGGACATTTTTTACTGCAGATTCGGGAACTTTAATCATCCCGTGAAAAAATCGATAGAAAATCCAAGATTCCCTTTGCTGTTTGACTAATTGATGGATGCAAGGACAGGACAAAAGCCAGAATGGCCCGCCCATCAACGACGTTTTGGTGGCTAGCAAACGTCTCTTCACATCATTCTGACAATGGACTGCAGACTACAAGCAATCATCCGGAACCAAATGACAAAGACAAAAAGGAACGTAGACCTCCCTGCTGCAGGTGGTTTTGTCCCTAATTCTAGGCTGTTAGAGCTAGGCTTATAGGAGCAAGTGTTAAAGCTAACGTCAGGGCTAGGAATGTTAAGGCCAAGGCAAGTGTTAGGATTGGGACGCGAGGTGAAAGCAAATACTGGAGGTTCCTATTCCTGTGTCCGATCGAAAAAAGGACCAATAATCAGGGGAAGACGCATAAGAAGATGTTTGCCTGATAAAGTATGGTTGCACCTGAAGTACCTACATCGTGTAGTCACAAAGATTACGCCGAGCGCTGGCAAGCAGTTGTGAATGAACTACTAGGCGCAATAATGGCAAACTACACGATTCAACTCGTCCAAATCTACAAAGTTGCACGTTGCTGCTTAGTGATGCAAACATGTCGCACGGGACACCGAGAAATCCAGCCGTGTTTCGCGCATCATAAGCTGCAGTGACGAGTGAATAGGTAGTCCCCTTTTACTACTGTAACATTTCTACTCATTTCTTTAAGGTAGGCATGTTACGCTGGGGTTGTGGTAAAGTATAAGCTAGCGAATGTGGTTGCGCATAGGGCAAGAGTCGAGATTAGGTTAAAGTCTAGGGATAGTCGAAGTATTAGGATTAAAATCGAGGTCAAACTGACCTGCCGCGTGCTGTTTACCCAACCTACCAATCACTAACCATTAATTCCGGACTATCCATTTTTCGGCCGTTTACGAGCTCTTGTTGCCCACCTTTTGAATTGCGCTTTCTGTCTCGCCACCTCACTGGCGTAGCGAAACATATACGTGGCAAAAATGCGAGTTTTCACAATGACTTCCGCAGATTCCGCTAATTGCTACGTCCGTATACCCCACTGATAAAACTAATATTAACATCCTTTCCATATTAGGGAAGACCGTCTCTCAATTTGCTCAGTGGAAGTGCACATTCAATCCCTGCAGGTTGACATCAACCGCTCTAAGCTCTGCACGTTTACCAATAACTCTTACAAAGTTTGTCTGCTTTTTAGTCGAAAACAATTATATTTGATGGAAATAATTAACTGGTTGCGTAGCTCGACTCTTTATAAAAAGCCACATACCATCCTTCTGCGTTCGCAAACGCACGAGAAGAAGACGTGATCAATCTAGCAAGAAATATATAGGTCTAGAGTTTTGGATTTTCACTCGAACCCATCTAGAGAAAAAGTGGCAGAGAATGGCAATGGAACACGAGGAGTGCAGTTGCCATACGACCACACGCCTACTACTGCAAGCAGCACACACATGCATCAATAGGGGTCGTACTTAATGCTGTACTTGCTCGTCAATGCGCACCCGAGTCGTTAATTGCCGTGAGTTTGTCACCATTGTCAATTCTTCTGCGAGATTTTACACTTGGGTTGGACGTTACATAAATCTTCGGTCGCCTGCGCCCTCCCCACATAGCTAATTACTCTGCCAGTATGAAGTCTCAGCACAGAATATGGAGTCGGGAGAACATTACGCCCGTTAACCGATTGCGGGTCGGAGAACATGACTTTACCAACTTATGGCCTACTCGGTTGTCACCTTTTGCGACAACTTCCTCCTCGTCAAGTCCGAAGGTGTGGCCGGGTCCTGTCGAGTGAGAACTAGCGTCATTCCTTTTAACTGCTGCCGCTGCTACATGTTTGGGCATTAAAGATCAGAGTTATTTTCCGAATTCTCGAGCGTAATGGCTTCGTCTGCAACTTTAGCGAATCCGACAAAAGACTTTAGTCATTTTCTGCCGTAACAGTGTGTCTTTCGGTCTTATGACCTGGTGTCTAGTGATCGTCTCTGTTCTGCGTCCCACTCCAAATCCAAGTGGTTTAAGAAGGCGGCTACCGGCTCAGGACACGTTCCTCATGTACAAGAGTGATCGCCAAAACCAGAGACGGGTTGAATTCGGTCTCTCGTCATGTTTTGCGCATGCACCGATTAACGAAGTTGCGCAGGTTAACATTCGCCCTTAGCACCCGTCGAAGGTATAGTGGTTAAACAACCTTGTTTTCCCAATCATTTCATTGAGTCTAGACACGACGTTATAATGCCCATACACAGCTGTGTTTTGGCTGATTATATGGTTGCTGTTAAAGTTCAGTGATTGCGTCGTATAAACCACTTAACTGGGCACCTTAGTTTAAGGCCACCACAACCCTTGCAGATTACGAGGACACCAAGTAAGGCCAGGCTGTTGTGTCCTCACTCCTTTATAGTTAATTGAATGCCTGAGAAAACGACGCAGAATTATTCCTTTAATGCCCATATGGGCATTGAAGGATATATATACTCCAAGTTCGTGTATTAATTTCCTCGGAAATTAAACAAGGCAAGTTGAAACTGGAGTTCATCCCTAATAGCAATGACTTGCGGATCGAGACTTGCTGCTCGCGTCTCGCTCGCAACTGGCCTCTGATTGGTTGACTGCAGTCGTAGCAGCATGATGTTTCCCAGGGACGCGCACGAGTGAACGTACGCTGATATGCTATCGATAGGACGGCGAGCTTACTTGGCATGGTCGCCCCTGCAGGCGCCCATGGATGTCACTTCCTGCCTTGCCACGCTGCTAATCGCACGCATAGCTGTCATGAGCTTTACCTCTTTCTCTTAACCCATACTATTGAGTTTAACCGTTTTCTTTTCTTCATGTTCAGACTAGTTTCCCGGACAACTTATCGTAGGCGTGTCGAGAGAGAGTTTAGAAGCCGTTTACGTGCAATTGCCGAGATAATGAGGGAGAAGTACCCGCCAAAGTCATCATCTTCGTCGAGAGGTTCATCCACCGGCTCTGAGTCAATAGACACGCCTATGTCGTCTTCGGTGGACACATCGACGTCGATGACTAAACAACGGCAAAGTTCTTTTGAAGAGCGTTCCATGTCCTTCCCAACTAAAGTGGAGGTAACCTCACGAGACGTGCTGCGATCCTGGGCCGTTAGTTCCAAAATACCCCACCAGCATCTGACCAATCTGCTGAAGGGGATGAGGCAGATGACGTCAGAGGAGCTGTACAGCGTGCCCTTCGACGCATGAACACTTCTCGGCGAAGCAGGCGATCTGCCACCGGTAACGGCATTGGGCGGAGGTGAGTACGTTCACTTAGGACTTGTAAAGCAGTTGACTGAGCAGTTACGTGCCTTTTCCATGGAGGCGGTGGGTGAAGAGATAGTAGCTTACTTGGCCATCGACGGTCTTCCTATTCATAAGAAGACCAAAAGAGAATTTACCAAATTTTCGGCAGAATTATCCAGCCTTTTGTTAGTCATATTTTTGCTGTAGGAATTTATTGTGGGCAGGGAAAGCCGCCCGATGTTCAGTCTTTTTGTCGACCTTTAGTAGATGAGTTAAGAACCCTTTCAAGTTCAGGTCTGCATGTCGACGACATAGACAGAACGCTGCAGTTTCGCCTGGCAGCCGTTATCTGTGATGCGCCTGCTAGGGCATTTATTAAGCAAATTAAGAACGTTGATGCATACTATGGTTGTGAACGTTGCTATGTAAAAGGGGAGTACCTTGACAAAGTAGTTTACTCCAGTGTTTCTGAGCCTGCTAGGACGGATGAGGACTTCTTGACTCCTGTTGATGGCAGTCATTGAGTCGGTATTTCTTTGTTGCTAGTTTGTAATCTCGGAATGATAAGTGCACTTCCTCTAGACCCCCTTCATTTAGTTTACCTAGGTGTAATGAGAAGGCTGTTGAACTTGTGGCTTAGGAGCCCAAGGGAGAATGCCTTTAGGTTGTCAAAGGCAGCGGTAAGTACGGTTAATGAAAGGCTTAGTTTACTGAATGCGTACCTGCCGCGGCAGTTTTCGCAGCGTGCCAGGTCTCTGAATGCTTTAGACACATGGAAGGTCACGGAATTGCGTCAGTTTCTGCTTTACATAGGCATAGTGGTGATGCGAGACATTTTCCGCGTAGGTATATTGAACACTTTTTATTACTTGCAGCTGCAGTACGCTGTATGGTGAGGCGTCAGTCCTGCAAACAGTGGGTTTCCTTTTGCAGGCATTTGCTACGTAGGTTTGTTGAGAAATTTTCATCTTCATATGGTAAGGTATATATATATATATATATATATATATATACGAGAAAACACACGGGGAAAGCTGGGGGCCCACTAACGAGCCAAGCCCCTCGCAGCTGCGTCAGGCAGCGGCATAAGATCGGCGAAACACGCGTGTCTGGGTTTTTAGTTAATACCTGTGTTGTTAGTACGGTAAATCATTGCACAGTTATATATCAGATATATATCTGATCCCGTTCGGTGATGACAGGGGCGTCATTCACATGCAGATTTATAATTATAACTAATCGAATTTTGGCCGATACTGTTGTATTGCATCGCTACATATGAAAAAGAACATTCTTCAAGTTAATTATGCGCAGTATACTGCATATGCTTGTATGTGAACGTGGTTTGAATAATAAATAAACACTTTATTTGGGACAAGAAGCAGGTTAAAAAACGAAGCTCTGAATCTTGAGTAAAAAGAAAAAATAAAAACAAATTTGCTCGGCATAAATACGCCACAATCTTAACAAGCCGCTTCAATTAGAATACCCTCACAACGGTGCGATGACCTAAATATAAATAATAACAACGTAAACAAACAAATTCAGTTTTATTCGTCACGTTGGACCTGTAAGTAATTTATAGAATGGAGTTGCCTAACACTGCAAATCTCCCGTCACAGGTGTGCGGATTTCTGTGTAATTAAGGGTAAGCCACTGAGAGCTCAGCCGACACTTACACCTATGTACGTAAGCTCGGATTTAAAATCAAGACAAGATGGCGACAAACCAAGGAATGTCGTTGCCGCAGACTCTGTGATGTTACAGTCGTTGAAAGCCTTCAGAAAAACAACTGACACATTTTTGTCCTAGAATGAGAGGTCGTAATCAACCTTCATGACTCACCTCCAATCCATCGCACACTTATTTGCCCATTTGAAATATTCCAGCCCTAATGGTTTCTCTTCCTACTGTGCCAAACATTACGTTGCAGACAGGGCACTCAAAAGTTCAAGTCTATTCCTCCCAAAAAGTGGGCTGAACTGTAGTGTCCAACATTCTGAGTACTGGGTGGTACTCACCAGACTTGGAGCCAAATTAAAAAGAGAAAGAATACAAATTACGACAAATTCCAATAAAATTTTGCGGGAGATACAGTCATTGCTTTTCAACAAGAGCGGTTGGCTTCAGCTATATGCAAAAGTTAAGAGGTCTTGTTAATTATCAAGTATTTCCTCTAACGGAATGCGAGTCACGTAAATAAGAAAACAGGATTTATCTCATTCAACATGCGAGTCATACGGACATATGGATTGGAAGAAATCAGTTCTTTGGGAAAGAAAAACAAGGTTAATTGTAAATTTTCGACTTTGGTTCCCCAAGTTGTCTTCAGGCGTGAAGTACGTATGCAAAACAGTTAACACTTAAACATGCCTTAAAAATCGATTTTACCCTGCTACTCCTGCTGTTGTAATGTCCCGATTTGCCAATGCCTTTTACACTTCTCCTCGAGGCTGTTGTACACCACATCCAATTCTGTGTGTCGGTTGATGCATGAGTTATCAGAATGGATGGCATATGAATTTATTTCTTCGGAAAAAGGAGGCAGACGTTACACAAAGCTCAGTTCCTGTTTACAAAACAGGTAGTCTGATATGAGGAATTGTTGGCCGACAGCGAAGGAGCAACACTCACTTGTTTTTTTCGGAAAAGGCAGAATCAGTCTGACATAACTAGTTTTCAAGGAAAAGAGAAACTGTCGCCCATGGGAAGGTAAACATGTGGGTTGCACAGGGACGTCCTCTAGGTCAAAGTATGTAGGGGATCCGAAGCGGTCTACATCAGGTTTTAATTCCTAAATCGGATGAGGTTTTTCGCTGCGTATACGATCCCAACACTGCTGGGTTTGAACAGAACCCTTTCGACCACCCCCGACGATATAGTAGTTGTGAGGCCTTTTTATTTCCTCCTCTGGTACGTGTCTCTGAATATCGTCGGTTCTTTTCTATGAACACAATTGCTATTTGGAATAAATTGCCGAGGAATGTAAAATCTCCGCAAAATTATTTTTTGTTTAAGAGAACGATTACTCGTTTTTACACTCAGAAAAACTCCCACAAATGTTAGCTGCTGAATCCACCGGTCGAATATGCCGTACCGATGGCGTTCGTGGTCTCTGATCCCCATGGCCGGTCTCATCAGGGAAAATTTTCTTAGTCAATGGCGGCAGCTGTTTTTCAGTGCTTCTGTTTGTTCCAGTCCAAAATTCATGAAAAGAAATGGTGACTGAAAATATCCGGTACAGTGCTACCCCTCCCTATCATGACTGTCGTCATTTCATGGGCAGCAGTTTTTTCTCCCGGACCCTCCAAAATATACAAAACCACCATCCTCTTTTTTTCACTGCTGGCCGAATTTCTGCTTATTCCTTCCCTCGCAATGCATGTGAAATGGCATTACACACGATTTGTATTGTTATTATTAGATACAACTGCCACCTTGCTGACACACGTCCCATACATAAACACAAACCATAAAATCGGGTTCCGCCGTACGCATTACCATATCTTCCATCGGTTACACAGTTCGCTTCCTTTAGCCCATTACTCAATAAAAATGTCTTTAGAAGTGACTTTTTCACCACAGCCTACCTTTACATACCCAACATCCTAAGCATAGCTCTTTTGAATGCGAGATCAACAGTCCAAAAAATATCCCAATTTAGAACTTTTGTCGAAATACATTACTCCGATATAATTTTTACTGCTGAAGCATGGGCAAATGAATTGATATCAGATGCTTCGCATATGCTTCACAAGTTATAATTTCTATCGGCCGGATCGTGTTGATAAACGAGGTGGAGGTTGCTTGATCTATATCGAAACTACCATTTAACAAATCGGTCTTCATGTTCCAACCGAAACCTTTGCTGGGAAAACGTGTTTTTCGACTGAAGTCAGAAATTCGCAAAGTCATATTTATGCCGGTGACATCAAGTGTGTTTACTCATATTCCAGGTACACCGAAAATATTTGTGTTGAAAAAATTAATGCCGATTTACTACGCTTAAGCAGATGGAGTTCAACATGGCAGATGCAGTTCTTATCATCCAAGTGTAGTTTCATGTCTTTTGGTGCTGCAAAACTCCCTGGTCCCATAATTCTTCAAAATAACCCACTCTCAGAATGCTTCACCATAAAGGACCTAGGTTTAACTTTTTCAAATAAACTTGCTTTAGCACCTCATGCAGATAGAATTTCTGCCAAATCCGCACAGATATGTGGGTTCATATCGCGCAATTGTTTCCTTTCGGAAATGAAGATAAGATTATATCAAATGTTGGTTCTTCCAGTCCTCGAATACTGCTGTCCTTTCTTTGGTTTTATGAACGCCTGTGACCATAATAAAATCGAAAATTTTCAGAGGGTTTTCACCCGGAAACTGTTCTCTCAAGTCTCATCCGGTGCTTTTTATACTCATAGATGTCAGCTGGCGATCATTAAGATTTTGCGCGTTAGAAGACTCGAAGCTGACCTTTGCTTCCTTTTTCGCATATACTCAAACTTCATTCTTCCGCTTATTGACACTCTCGCTCCAAAAGATCGGTCTTATGCCACGCGCAAATCCCCCATGGTGATTCCGCCACCTCTTTGCACTACATCTAAGCGCCCCGTCTTCTTTGCTTCCAAATATGCCTTTCTTTGGAATAATCTTTCTCCAGAAACTAGGTCATCGCCTAAGCTACTGGTATTCAAGTCGAAATTACACAAACGCCTTACAACGGAAAGTATAACGGCACTGTTAACGGGCTCATTCTCGAAAACTCAGGTTCTTGACTCCGAGAAGGGTCCTCCTTGTATTAAGTGGTAAATCAAATGAGAACCCGCAATTATCTCATTAGAAACCCCTGTTTTGAAGTGGTTTCTAAATCCACTGCTATCATTCCTCCCGCATAGCAACGATTTTCGCGGTTCTTGATGTCGTCTCCCTTATTTCGACCTCAAGCGGTCTGTCGACGCTCACGGCGGAACCCTCTGCATTCGCCGCCTACTAGTAGTTTGGTCGTACCTCCCTTCCCTACTCCTCGGCTGGGCTCGAAGCGGACTGGTTTCCATTCGTCTGGCCAATTTTACGCGAATAGTCTCATCCGGCGTATCAATCCTGTCCTGACGACTTCCGCTCTGAATCCCTTATACAATACTACATGCAGGCCAGTTCTGTCCGACCCGCATACGTACCCCTCAAGGCTGGCATTTATTTCTGCCCTGACGATTTTCGATTATAATCCATTACATACCGCCACATGCATGCCAGTCCTGCCCATATTTTGTGTTTTAAATAGAGAAGGTTCATTCCCATGTAAATTTGACCCAATCGCTTTTAAACTCCTAGGTAGAGTCTTTTCACTGTTCGCTCATCATTTTTCCTAACGGACTACAAATGCAGAAACTATTAATTGCATTTTGCATAGATTCTACCTACCTCGTCTAAAACTCATATTTTTACTTGCTTTGGTGGGGCCCCGACGTGCCTTCAATAAAAAAATTTTCGCTTATTTAGATATTTCTTCATTTGCTGCAATATAATCTCGGACCTACGAAAAAATACTATTTTCATGCCCCTACTCCCTCCCGAATGTTGTAGTGATGACACATCTCAGCCATCTAATAGACAATATATCCAACATTGAAGACAGCAGAGGAATATCCAGCCTAACTGGGGGCCGCTTACCTTGAGGTCTCCTGCGAGGCTGAAGTCGAAGCCTCACCGTGAAGAGGGCAAGGCGATGGTCGGTCCACCCGTCGACACTCGAGCTCGTCTTTGCCACCAGCACGCCCCGGAGGACATAATCCAGCAGGTGCCGGTGTCGCGACCGATTATATATCCAGATGACATTCCCTCGCATCAGGAGGCGAAAGTAGGTGCTGGACAGGATGAAGCTTTGTTCTGCGCAGGTCAGCAGGAAGAGCCAGCCATTGTCATTGGACCCAGCACTCCTCTCCAGGCAGCATGGTCTGGGTCGACGAGGGCGTTGAAGTCCCCAAGGACAGTCAACTTATCGGCCCTTGACATAGTCGCCAAGAGGGTGTGCAGGCAGCTGTATAATTTCGCCCTCGCCTCGTGAGAGTTGATGATCAGAAGAACGCAGACACTGACGCTGTTGGCGAATTTGCCTACCCAGAGAAGCAGGCGGAGGCTCATTAGACGGTCGTTTATACGCTGCGGCGGACAGGGCGGTCGTTCCATGGTGTCATACCGGAGGGCAAGGGAGATACCCGCCTCCCGTTGCACTGCCCTTTGGCAACCGCTCCAAAAGAAGGTATAGCCCGCACCCATCTCCTCCGTTTGACCTTGTTTGGAGAACCGGGTCTCACTGAGTGCAGCGATGTCCATCTTGCAACGCACCAGTTCCCTAACCACTAGCACCGGTCTGTTTCTCCTCGGATTGTTTTGTGGCCCCCTGCGATGTTGCAGATTGAGTCTCCTCTCGGAGGTACTAAGGCGATGGTCCATCCGGCCAGCGGAGCCCAGTTACAGTGTGCGTTGATGCGCACACGGATACCGTCACTTGGTTTAGCCCGCCCGTAGAGGCGGTTACCACGGTGTGGCTGCTGGGAAGAGCCTAGCTTCGGGGAGCAACGGGTGAGAGTTTAGAGCCAGTTAATGGACGCTTGGCGTAGTCTACATCTGCAAGCAAGTGAGCGACCTACTCAGACCGCCACGTGCACCCACAATTAGACACACCTATTGCTGAAAAAAGTTGTCGAGCAACTGCCCAACGCCAACTCCTATGAGACGGTGAACACCAGCAATAGACAAAGTCCTTGAAAATTTTTAAAACTAAATGCTAGCCCATCTCATAAACTCCAACCCCATACCCCCTCTCAACATACCTTTTTACCCATAAACACACGTCCGTCCTGTTATCCCACTTTTCAAGAATTTGTTTCCAGCAGTAGAGACGATGGAGACACGATCGCCACAATGTCATAATAATAATAATAATTTATTTAATGCCAGTTTACAGGCATTGTCAAGGGAAGCGATTAAACACAAATCCGACCGGCAATGAAAAAAACTCCTGAGGAATAAAAATATAGTTGATGGTGGTTTTATGGTTTGGAGGGTTCAGGAGAAAAAAACTGCTGGCGGTAGATTTTCGACCGTCAAGAAGGGGGGGAGGGGGTTGCACGGTATCGGAGATTATCAGACGTCAATTCCTTTCATGAAGTTGGGGATAGTCAAAGTAGAGGCGTTGAGGAACAGCTGGCGAGACCGGCCATAATGTTCAGAGACCACAAACGCCATCGCTACGGTAGAGTCGATCAGTGGATTCAGCACCAAAAGTTTGTGGGGGCTATTCTGAATGCAAAAATCGAGTAATAGCTCTCTTAAATAAAGGATAATTTTGCGGTTTTCACACTCATGCGTAGTTTATTCCAAATAGCAATTGCATTTACAGAATAGAACCGACCATATTTAACACTACGAGCCAGAGGCAGAAATAAAAAGACCTCACAGTGACTGTAACGTCGTGGATGGATACGGTGTCTTAAAAAGGTGAGTGGGTTAAGTGTGTGATTATATAAGAGTTTAAATAGCAAAAATAGTCCCTTTTGTAATCTACGGAACCATAAAGGATCAAGGCCCGTAAACCGGCAACGTTCTTGGTAAGACAAATGTCGGTGTTCCGGGGTTAAAATTCTCTTGGTAAAAAAGTGTTGAACGGATTCTATTTTCTTCCGCTCGGTAGCACGCATGAGGCTAAATAAAAACGAACAGTATTCCAGGCCAGGTCTAACGTACATGTTGTAAAGGCGCTTTCTAATGTTCCTAGTTTTAAAGTTTCGGAGGATAAACCCGGTCGTTCTACGTGCTTTGGAGACTATTAAGGCACAGTGCTCCGAGAGATTGAGACTCTTGGAGTATGATACACCCAGATCCTTAATAACCCCAGGCACATTTATGGCGTGACCTTCAATACTTAGTTGAGGTTGGCGGTCGTCGCCAACCACCATGACTGAGCACTTATGCCAAGAGAGAGAAAGGCGCCATGTGCGGCACCACTGGGCGAAAGCCTGTAGATCGTTCTTTAGGAGCTCAAGCACGATGTCATGATCTGCCGGCTTATATCGATATGCAACTTTAAGATCATCGGCATACATGAAAGGCTTACCATTCTGAAATAAATCGGGTACATCATTAACGAAAAGGCAAAATAAAAGCGGGCCGAGTACACTACCCTGAATGACTCCACTCCTCATCCACTTCCGTCCAAAAAAGCTTTTTTCCAAGTTCCCAAAAAAGAATGCTTATAAGGCTTATAAGTCATGGAATTAGACTTCCTTCTCTATTTTCTCAAATTCCATCTTTAAAACCGATATCAAGTGGTAGAGACTCGAAATGTAGTCTCAGAATCATCCCATGTTACCAGTGGTGTACTTCAGTACATTATCCTAGGTACACTTCTGTCGCTCATATATATTCAAGATTCATCGTCCATATCAGTTTCAGCTAAAACTTTTTTATGCGCAAACGACCTAAAACTTGCATATACATATGACGAGCATAGAGTAGCCAATATGCACAGGACAGCCGAAACCGATCTCAGAAAATTTAGGGAATAGAGTTGACAATAGCAAATGTCATTCTCGCAAGCAAAATGCTATCTCCTGTTTTTTGGCGCATGAAAACTCCCTGTCATAATTTTCGAGGATAGTGAAGTAAAGAAAGCCCACTTTATAATGGACTTAGGTCTGGGGTATACAAATACCCCTGACCTATCCGCCTTACGTTAGACAAGTATCACCAAAAGCCACTCGCCTGTGCGAATTCAAATGTAAAAATCTCAACTTAACTGCGCTAAAAAACAAAACTTTTGAAGATGTGCGTTTTACATCTCCTATACTACTGTCACTTATGTGGACAGAACAGTTCTGTTATGACAAACCAACGCCTTGCATACAACTACCGCTAATACGGATTATTGTAATTTCATTTTTTCGTTGCCACCTACAACTTAATGTCCTCGACTTTCGGTCCTGCGTTTTAAAGAAAATATTTTGACAACATTATGGTACCGTGTCTATTTAAAGCTAGATATCGCATGTACAGTTTTCAATAAGGTTTCTATATATAGTGACCTATACTGAACTGATCAGGCAGCCGACATTCCCATACTACTTAGTCATCTATTCTCAGTTAATATTTCGAGCAGATTTTTCCCGTAGACGTCGAAGACGTCAATTATCATTCCTCTCTTGAAATTCTGATCCTGTCCTAATTTTGATAACTATAGGGGCGCGCACAGAACTTCGTCTCCAGAAATTTCTCGAAAGGATAAATTTAAGTGAAATTCTTGATTTCTGTCTAGTCAACCAGGTCCGAGCTCTGATCGGCATGGATTTTTGCCTGAATGATCCTGCGAAACTTGCCACTTCGCCTTTTTTAATCTTATCACTTCTCTTCGTAGAGAACAGCAGTCGGCGGTAGTTATCTACTTTTATCTTCGCAAAGCCCTTGACAAGGTGCCACATTGACGTCTTTTGTTAAAATTGAAAGCTCTCGGCATCCGGCCTCCTCTTCTTGACTTCATGGGGTCATATCTATCCAACCGCTTTCAGAAGTAGCTGCTTAACACCACACTCAATCACAAGTTGCGCACTTCAAGGAACGGTCCTCGGTCCGATGCTCGTCCTTCTTCACCTCAATGATATTTCGACAAAAACCAGAAATTCGCAAACGTTTATTTACGCCGATGAGCTCCAGTGTGTTAACTCATATTCTAGGGACACCGTAAATGCCTGTGCTGAAAAAATTAATGCGGACTTACTACGCTTATTGTTAGCTTGCAGATTCCGGAAATATTTGAAGCATACATCTAGGATTTTCTCACGACTACTCTGCACATCGAACGCCTTCGCTCGACCCTTTGTAATGATTTCCGGGACCATGGTTTAAAATAAAGTTGCGGAATCTTTTTTTTCGGAGATGTAATAGTAGAATTCGGGTTGCTGAGTATCGGGATCGGCCTGTTTTATGAGGACTTTGAATGGGCTGGAAGCTTTGGCATTAACTAGAGATATAACTGCGATTTTTCAAAATGCTGAGTTCTGTTTTGGCAGGTCTGGATAGGTTTATATTAAACTTATAATTATATAAAACGAACAATTGCCTTTACGTGGTGTTATTCTCGCAATCTTAGAAAAATCTGTTGTGTCGAAAGTGACAAACTCTTTGGCGATAGGAAGCACGGTACTCCTCCCTGTGCAGTGGGTCATGTACGCTTTTATGATCATAAATGCGTATATGAATTATAATTCAGTCAATATGGCAGTGTTGGATTCTTTTAAGCTTCCTCATAGGTTCATAATTGTAGCTGCTGACTACTCTTGCGTATTTTATGGAAGTTAGGCTTAAGATGTCAAACACGGTTGCTCAAACATTTGCTTTTATTTGTGAGAAATTCGTGCATTTCAGTATGGTCATGTTTGATAGAAAAGGTCGCGTATTAATACGCGTCATTACTTTTTATTCATTCTGTTAGCCAAACAACGTTTTTTTATATGGTGACTTGAGAGTTTACCACAAATACTGTAATACGCCTGCAAATTCTGATCCATGTGTGAATACCTTCCGCCGTAAACGGCGATGTAATTTGTAGGCATAATATCAGGAACTCGACTTCTCCGCAGGAGATGCCGCGATTTCCTCTTTTTTCAGTCAACGACATTTATTATATGGTAACTCTTGGAGGTGACTAACAGTCTTGAGATAGTTTTCCCTCCTGCCTTGACTTAAACTGGCAGAAAATTTCTCATCTACATGTTGCCAATTAGAAATGATTTTTCCGAAAATATTTTCCTCTAAAATTTATTAAAAGATTATTTTGATTTAATTAGGCCGATAGCAGATTCGTTTTATGACCAATTATTGCATTAGAAAATAAATTTTCACCTGGTTTACGTGGAGGATGCGGGGAACCTGTCTCCAAGTCTCACTCTATATGGAGCCCTGAGTTTTATTTTGTCACTTGAGGGAAAATATTACGATCTGCATTCTCCTCTTCAAAAACAAGATTATGTGACTTAATTTGAACCTCTGATAAATTTTCTATACCAGACGTACGCGGTACTAACATCTGTTTCGATTCAACCTTTTTTGTTTCTAGCTCCGCAGTTCCAGCGCAAATTTGACTTCCTAACTGACATAAGTAAGTTATCACTAATGATCTCTGTATGCACTTAAGCACCGGCAACTATTCTTACCGTCGCCTTCCGCGAAGAACTGTCAGCCTACACGAATGACGGCAGAGAGATTGGATATTATAAAGCAAGTTGACCGTGGAAAATTCCAAAAGCCCATTCCAGTGCAGCATTGAGAATGATGGATGTCGTGCAATTCGCGTATTAGAAAAGAGTGAATATGCATATGGTAAAGTAAATTACAGCACCGAATTATCTGCGGAGCTCAATTTCAAACTTATCGTCACAAGTGAAACCTATAAGGAGACGCAGAAGGTAAATTCTTCTTTAATGACCTTTAAACTATATTAACCCTTTGCAGAAACCTGATGGTTATTCCGAGTCCGTGTGCAACGTCAGACAGGAATTGGACATGTTTGAAATTGAGACCACTACGAAAAATAATGATCGTGTAAATAGGACGACCCAAGTTCTGAAGAAAGATGAGTTGCCCATGTTTCTCTCGCACGGCGGAAGCCTTGTTTTTCAGCGCCTGCTCATTACCACGATCACCGAGAGGAGTATAGAGGTCTGCGGGCTGGATGATCTGGGGAATTTGTGCGAATACACTTATGTTGGCGTCCCTTCTGGGTGCTTTATTTGATATCTTAATAGGACTATCTGGGTGAGAAAATCACAACTTTTGATGACAGTCAGCTATCAGTATTTGGCATACAGCTGAGCATCCCCCTGCCGGACGGCACGAAACGAACATGGCAAAAATACTTTACAATGGATGGGTAATTCTCAAGACCTTTCAGTGAATTTTGCTGCCACATAGTTTGTTTGAATCACTCAACCATTTGAGTAAATTAACGTTGTACGTAAATTTCATGTACGTTTTGAAATTTGGGGAGTCAAACTGCCCGCCAACTCTTTATAACGGGCGGTGGTTGAACTCAGTGAGCATGTCACAAGGACCGTTAGGCATGTACAACAGACAAAAGACAACTAATTGACTAGTGAACGTCAATAATAGTAACGTTTATATCAATTTGTAACTTAATTCACCCGGTCGTTTTAGGAAAGCATCACAGTTAAATATTTATTAAGGCGGCAGCCGTTTGGTGCGCCCTGTCAAGCATGCAAAACTACGCACAAATTTGCCTAAAGGTCTTTTTCTGGCACAACTCGCTGTTCCCATTTTGGGTCTGTATTTAGTAACATATTTTTAGTTAAAAGGGACTAATGGCTACTAAAATTTTGTTGCTGTTTATGATATTAATAATGTATCCTTCGAACAGACATAGGGGCGAATAATCGGGTTTCAGATGTTTTTGTAGACAGAGGGACAAGCCAGTCAATCTCCAAACTATGTACTTATATACCATTAAGCTAAGCCTCTTGATCACGATTTACTTTCAGGTATGAGAAAACAATAATACCTTTCCTAGCCAGAGTTAAAGCATGATAGCCGTTCTTGTCAACAGCATACAAGGTGCACACTTAGGAGAGCTTTGCTATACGCAGTCACGTCTAAATCAATCGGAGGAAAAAGAGACACAAAACTTCAAAGATCTCAATGCCTCTAGACTCATTGTTATTTATATGTCCTTTCTGAGTGTTATCGACGGCCTGGTACTCGGTAACAACACAAACCAAATGCATACTTGACTGACATCCCAACTGGCAACACGGCAGCGAAAACAAAACACGATCGTCCACGAGAAAAGTATATTAACCTGTCAGTTATCCTAATGGGAAGGTGACGCGTATCTATAACATTCAACTCAACTAAATTTCTGATCGATTAGGTGCAGTTTACGCTTTGACAATGAAGAGCCGACCCAGCTCTTTGAAACGTCAGCAGTTAAATAAACCTGTCCCGGAGAGCCAATTTTCTTCTTCTAATCAATATTCTGTCCAATGCGCTTTGAAAACAAAAATCTAGACGAGCCAACCAACTTCTCAAAGACACGGGCCAATCAGATTCTACAGTAGTCAATAAAGAGACGCTGTCAGCATGTTAGCAACCTACTGACAGCGTGCTAACAGCATTATAGAGAATGCGCGCACGTGATTTCCAGTGGACGTGGCTGACTCTTTTTGAGAATGTTCATCCCCAACACCTCACCTTCAAGTTGGTCAGCAGCATTTCTGGCGTCGATTGACCTGCAAGGACAGTGTTGGTCAGCTCACGTGGGTTGTCCGGCGTCTTAGTGGCAGCTTGTGATCTAAAGACGCGGAGGCAGCAACTGATACTGGATACAGTTCATTTGAACTAGGTGCAGCAATTGGTTCGGATATCGGCCGACCTGCTGGGATGAGGGAAGTGACAAACAGGATGTCAAAGAGAAGTGCAACCGCTGATTCTGTTTCTGTCACATTACCATAATGTCGTCATCAGATCTAATCGCGGCGGCGAATCCCGATGCCATCATCAACGTAGACGTCGAAAAAAATACTACCCGGTGATCAGCTACAGTCTCATCAATGCAGTCTGAAAAACCAGTTCGATAATCACGGACGAGGGCAGGTGTTCCGACGGAAAGCTTGTTGCCATTGACAGGTGAAGTTGACTGGGCAGACTGCACATCGGTAGAGATAAGTGCATGAAATTTTGTATGTAGCTTGCGGATCATTAACACTTCCGCAGGAGAAATGCCGTCAGGGGACGCCAGGTCCGGAATAGTCCTGTGATAAAACAGGTACGCCTGGATTATCATGTTTATGGCCCTCCTCCCACGAGCTTCCTAGGGAGGATCTCTTGAGTGTGTCGAAAAAAACACGCTACCTAACTGTTAGATTGGTGGCGATTGGGCGGAGACCGAATCTGCTGACTGTTTTGTTGGTGGGAGAACTTCCTGGACGTTATCAAAGTAAACTGAGAACCATTATCCGAAACCAGGACTTCCGGGAAACCATTCTGGCTGAGAATGCGCCGTAGGAAGGTAATAGTGACATATTCGGTTGCCAGATTCAGCAGGACGATCTGTGACCACTTTGAGTAGGCGTTGACCAAGATTAGATACGAAACTTCGTCAAGCGGGCCAGTGAAACCAATATGCGCACACAACCAAGGTTTATCCGGTGGTTGCCAAACTACTGGCGGGTGGCAAAGCCACATCTTGGCAGCCTGCTGACATGAAGAACAGCGCCGAACCAGGGCATCGATGTCGCTGTCAATATCTGGCTAGTTTGCAAAAGGCGAGGAGTGGACTTCATTCGATTGGTAGCGTGGTGAGCAGAATAAACATGGCGTAGCACAGTCGGTCGAAATGAAGGTGGAATCACTATACGGTCTACAACGCAGGCCAGGCATCAACCACAGATAACTATACGCGGGGCAGAAAGAGCTGGTGAAGATCGCCAGGGAAAGCAGCGGTTGACCAACAGGTCTACCCATAGGTGGTAGCCTGGCAGAGTACAGGATCCTGTTCAGTAGCGCGTCGGATGTCAGAGGCAATGACAGGTTAACCTCGTGTGACGTCTGAAAGCCAACGGCACACATCGTCTTCGATTTAAATTGTGACAATCACTGTCTTCTTTAGGTTCCTGATGACTGCAAAGGAGACTAGAAAGGGCATCAGCCTCTCCGACAGTAGTTAATGTCAAAATTGTAGCCAAGAAGAATGGTTGTCCATCGCTGAAGTCGGCCGGGTGAATAGACTGAAATGGCTCTCTTCGAACCGAAGATTGCCAGCAACGACTTACGATCAGTCAGCAACGGGAAGTGGCGACCATACAGCAATTTGTGGAACTTCTTGACGGCAGATTAAGTCTCTCATGTCCCGGCCCGGTACCCAGTAACAACACGAACTGAATGCATATTCGACTACTTTCACAATCACCAACACCTCAGCGAAAACAAAACACTGGTGTGATTTAATGGAGCTGAAACGCAAAACCAGATAGGACCTGTGCGTTGAGCTCGTGCTAGTATCACCGTAGCACAACGCATTACCTCGATCGTGATGCTATGAGAACGTTGACTTGGATCATTCGGACAATCATGATTGGACCTATAGGTCAGTGAAGTTAAACAAAACTGGCCGATAAAGCTGGGTATTCCTGGCATGTTTAGCCAAAACACTTCCAGAGAATGCGCCTACTTTTGACTACTTGCGCCAATCATATGCAATTACTACCTCTACGCTACTGAACGCTCTCGCTCATTCTCTACATAATCCAATCTTTCTTCTCCCAACATCCTTTTCTTGTTTACTGTCGAGCTATCCACATTATCTCGAAGTAAAACTGGCGGCTATATACAGTTAAAATAACGACTAGTACATATCGTAGTACGCTGCTTCCCTCTGCCAACGTCTTTGGAGTTTTCCATCTCTGCCAAACCAGCATCCCTTGCCAACTCGAGCTTTTAATTCGCAATTCTGAAAATGGGACACATAATACAAAACACGAAAGTGTGAATCGCCACCCGGAGCAGTCCGTAGACTTAAAAAGATTAGCCAGTGAGGGTCACCGGGCATCTGCATTACGTGTTTACTTGTACACGTATTCACGACTGGTAAAAGAGCGTATTTTCACATGGGTTACTACAAGTCATTTGGTTTGCTTTCATATCGTCTTTATTTTTCTTCAAACAGGCAACTTCTATCCCAAGAGCAAGTTGGGTTACCTGTGGCGTTCAAGGTTAAAAAGCCTCCAGCACCAATTATCCATGGTAGCGCAGTCAACTTTTAGCGAATATGCATTGGTAGATACCTTTTTACCTAGACCCGTCAATAAGGAGACAAGTTTTTGTTGGGAGGACAACATGGAACTTTTCTCAAAATTCCTCGAAAGAAAGGTGAGCGATCCTCCGAGTCAGCTAGTCTCCTAATATATTTCTCGAAAACCTGACTACTGTTTTTCTAAACCAGCTTCGACCGACTGCAAATTCAACTACTTTCGCCCCTTAATTTTTCCCCCGTTTCCCTTGAGGGTATATGGCCTCCAGAATGCCATTTTTAATTAACCGCGGTACGAGGAACTGACATTAAATTGAGCACTCAGTCCTAAGGAAGATAACTCATGGCTTTAGTAAAATGCGACTTCAGAAAGTCTATTAAACAAGTCC
>CACRXP010000119.1:670075-691475 GCA_902702965.1 Spirometra erinaceieuropaei
CACCTAAGCGACAGGGAAAGTAATAAGATTTGTAAACTGCAAGCACCTTGGTGAATGCGAACAGTAGTGCGCCGTGGCCGAAACATCAATAAATTTCACAAGCTTAAATATTGGTGATAGTATCAACGTATTAACGTAGACAATCCAGACGGTTGCGGTCGGGTGGCATTGTGGTGCGCACTGCAATGTTGATCCAGCATCCTTTTGAAAGTTTTTAAGGATTCAGACATAACAATGTCCTCAGGCGAAGCATTCCAAGCTGCAACCACTCTTTTGGGGAAGAACTTCCGTGTGCCTAGCCGGGCATCAGGCGTGATTTGCAGGATCGGTGTCCAACTTTCACACACTGGTTAGTGGCTGCTGAAAATTTAGGGAAGTTTTCAATGTCCCAGTGTACTGAGGAGGAGTAAGACGGACTTCTTACCGGCGTTTTGGCTGATTTCTTTGCTTCTCATAAAAAATCTTATCTCTACGACGGAGTACATGAGAACGAGTCTAAAACAGTAAAATCTAAAAATGTTGAGGTAAAGGGGTCAAACTTGGTATGCAATAAGTATTTTCAAAATGACTGTCGAAATTCAATCATCACAGCCAAAAGGTTTTATCATGGGACAGTCTCTAATCACCGACCTCTCGAATGAGTGTCGTACTATTTAACAACGCAGGCTGTCAGGTTCTGTAGCCCGGTCGCGCGATTAATCAAATGTCGGTTTCATCTGACTCGTTTGAAGAAGACGGCTTTTGCACTGCATGCCTTATATGCCCATCAATGTGGAAGCTCGGTACATGCTGAGGGACCAAGTAGTGTGTGCCAGGCGTGGGCGGACTGTTCAGCTTTGTCAATTACTGCACTCAACCTACGCCCCGAATGGCTGCCAGATTCCCTCATTCAATTGATACAGGGGGAGAGGGCAGAGGGAGTGAGGTCGACATTGTGGAATCCATTCACATTCATCCGTCCACCAGCAACATGAATCGGACGCCGTTGAATCTATCATGACACACAAAAAAGTCGTGACTTGGAAGGTTGTCAACTGACGGAATAACTCGGTTCTCACAGTGAGTATTGTGTTTCTGTCCCCAAAGCGGACCACACGGTAGATACACTCAAGGTTTGGGGTGTGTTAGCACGGCCAGGTGCAGGCCCACGACGCGCCAGTTGAGATACGAGCTGCCGGTGTGGTGGTACGCCTAGCTGCAGGTTTTCAATGTGCCTGTCACCGCGCATTCTTCCACATCCGGTCTTCCTGGATCTGTAGTGACACAGCGCCCAGGTGATAGATGAGGGAGCGTGCAGTAGATGCAGCACAAGTCCATTATCACAATGAACGAATTCGTGCGCAAGTCACTGTACCTGCCCCCACCCTGCTGTGGACCACACGGTGGACAACGTCGGTCACAACGATCGTCATGTCGTGTGTAGGGTGTAGGGGCGTTAGGTTAGGGGCGAACATGCATGCGTGGTAGACCGCACCACGCAAATGGTGACTGCTCCTCACGGTCCTTAACTGACACCCAACTATCATTTGTGACTCTCCGAAGCTAGGGTCTGCCTAGCAGTCACACCCAGGCAACTGTCTCGACCAGCGGACTGAACAACACAGGGGTGCCCCGTGTTGTGTGTGTACTCATTCATATACCTCCCTCTTCCCTAACTCCCCCTTCCACTTCATCCCTACGCTTCGCTTTCTCTCTCTCTCACCCTCTCATCTTGCACTTCAAAATTCCTATGCAGAGGGCGACACGCAATTCCGTAGGCGGTCCAGGTTAACTCGGATCACACTCCACTGAACAAAGTCGTGGCCCATAGTGGAATTTGGCAGCCGTCTGGGACGCCCAAGCAGCCCTATTTAGTGACAGTACTGCTTACCCCCTCGTGTGGAAGGGGCTAGAAATGGTGCCTCAGACAAACGCAGAGAAATCGCATCGACTGCAAGTATACCGCCGTTAGTAGATATAAATCTTGCGGTTGAAAACAATAAACAAACCTTGTGTTATTCCCTCTGCCGTACCCCACAGACCGCTCGAGTGATTATGCTCACACTAGCGGCCTGGAATACTCGTTTTCTTTTAGACTATCCTAGTAGCTACCGGCCAGAAAGGATGGCGCTAGTCGTTGAAGAACTGACGCCCAGCAAGGTGGCCATCGCTGCCCTAGCGAGTCCCACTTCTCCGAGCAAGGTCAAGTGGAGGAGGTAGGGGCTGGCCGCACCTTCTTCTTGAGCGGCCGCCCAAAGGCAGAGCAACGGAATAAAGGCGTCGCCCTTGCCATCCGGAACGACATCGTGAGATGACTACCCTGTCCGCCCGACCGACTGATGATGCTGAGCCTGCCTGTTCGGGAATCCAAATTCGACACCATCATCAATGCCTACGTCCTCCCCCCCAATGACCAGCCCTGACAAAGCAAAGAACAAATTTTACGACGACTTGCGTGCCTTCCGGGCATTTTTGCAGAAGGCGGAAAAACTGGTTATCCTTGGCAACTTCAGCCGCACGTCGGGGCAGACTACGCTGTTTTGAAGGGTGAGCTGGGTTCCCATGGTCTCGGCGGCCGTAACGAGGACGGCCTACTTTTTCCGAGGACCTGCGCGGAACATTGCCTCCTTCTGACCAACACTTTTTTGCCTTTCGACGCGGAAGAAGGCGGCCTGGATACATTCTTGATCGCGGTGCTGGCAGTTTCTGAACTACGTTCTCGTCCAGGAATCAGCTCAGTGGGATGTGTTGGTGACGAAGGTGATCTGGGACGTCGACGGCCGGACCGACCACCGCCTTGTCATCTGCATGATGAGGCTCCGACGGCAGCCACGCCAGAGGGCACCACGTAAGTTATGTTGAATCTTACACTTCGATTCCAGCAACCAAATGACCCAGTGACTGGATGGCCTGCAAGCCCCAGATGAAAATGCCACAATGGAGACTCGGTGGTGCCGACTGCGGGATTTTATCTACACCACGCCCCTTGAAATCTTAGGACGCCCACGCGGTCGACACCAGTGCTGGTTTGACGACGACGCTGAAATCGGCTACCTGTTCGCCAAAAAGGACAAGTTGCGTAAAGTCCAAGTCGGGAACTGAACCGACGCTAACAAAAGCGGCCGTCTCCAGATGTCGCCGCATTTGGAAAAACCAGCTATTGAAATAGCATGACGTCTGGATGGCTCGCAAGTCCGAATAAATCCAGGTGTACGCGGACCACAACGAAACAGAAATATTCGTCGCATCAACCAAGGTTGCCTGCGACCCCACGGCTTTACAAACGGCCCCGATTCTCAGCTTTGACAGAAAGGCACTTCTGACAAACAAACTACAGATTCTGAAGCGCTAGGACAAACACTTTAGAAATGCTCTCAAGCGCCCATCCACAATCTCCGACGCCGCTATCGATCGGCTCCCACAAGTGCAAACGAACACCGACCTGTCCCTCCCCCCTTCCAACCTAGAAAACTTCAGAGACGTACATCGACTACCCTGTGGGAAGGCACCAGGCTCCGATGAGATTCTGGCTGAAGTTATAAAGCACAACAACCCCTGCTGATGGACGAATAACTCTATTTCAGTATACGTGACACCAAGGGCATGCGCCACAGGATCCCAAGATCCGGACCATCGTTCCCACGCTGCCAGCGAAATTTCCGCGCGCAGTTTGGTCTTGTCAGACATCTCGGGCACCTGCGCAACGAATACCCAACAATCCCAACTGCTGCCTCCACAACCGCCCCCATCGTCATCCTTGCGCCGACTCCCACGACGATCTCCCTCACCACCGATAATCACACTCTTGTTGCCCGCCGCCGTCGATCACAGCCGTGTCCGACATTCCTGCCGCAACCTCCGCGACGACGGTGACCACCACCACTCCCACTCAAGCTGCCGGTTAGAACACTCACGATGTCTCGTCAACCACCACCCTCACTATCCCTGTATCCGATACCAGGTATGTGGACTCGGTCTCAACCTGTCCTCAGTGCGACCAGCACATTCACATCAGGCATCGGCCTGGTCGGTCACTTGCGAATTTATCGCACCGTGACCGGCACACCAGGGCCAGCCGCTGCCTACACACGCTTGCCGCGCCCGCCTTCAAATTCAGCATTGTCCACGAACCTTCATTCACAGCATGGTCTTATTCGCTCAGATGGGCCTCCGTGATGGCGTGCGGTAAATCGCCACAACCATGACAATATCACCATACATTCCCCTATCAACATATGCACCACACATGAACACCCCCAGCATCTCACATCATCGGCACTTCTCACTTAAGTGAGAAGTGGGCTGATCGGCCACTTTCTCCGTGTGACTCTTCCGAGCGCTCCACCCACTTGTGTGTGAAATTCTGGTGTGTATGTATGTGAAAATAGGTCGTGTGTGTGCGGCGCGCGCAGGCGATCTGCTCTCAGCCCTGCCAGTCACCTCTCACAATCTTTATCAGTTGGTCAACCCCCCCCCCCCCTGAACGTGTGAGTGGTGCACGGAATAGGGTATAGCTTGTGAGCCCTACTTTCAGCACACAATTCCTCACTTTAAACAACCTGACGCGCCACACACGCGCCAAAGGCTGTGGCTTCGAAGGTTGCCAACTGACGCTTCCACTCCGGCCATTCGGTCAGTCCAGTTGTGCGTCTGAGTGGCCGACTGGCGGACCGAAAGCAAGCCTGCGAAGGCTCCCGTTTAATGCCACTCTCACACATGTGAGATGCGAGCCGCTTCTCCTTATGTGAGCGATCCTGGTATGTGTGTTTGTGTCCTCCAAAGGGGCCGCGTAGTAGATGCGTTGGACCAATACGGGGGCCACATCGGATTCTGGCAGGCGTTATCTTGCGCAGTAACAAATGCCAACATTCAGGAGGTGCGATGGCAGACCCTGCTGTTGGCAGTCGTCGCACAAACTGGGACCACTGCCACCGCCCGTTGTTTTGTCGGTCGAAATCCTGGTCATTTATTGTGTGAAGCAGGGGGTGCGGTGTGAAGCGCCAAGGTGCGGATCCGTCCAAGTCATCCATTTGCGGCCTCCCTCATCTCCGGTCATCTTAACTCTGCCTTGACACCGGGCTCAGGTGGGGGAGGAGGAGAGAGTGTGGTAGATGCAGCGCAAGTCTACCGGCACTATAAACCCCCGCGCAAGTCACCGTCCCTGCTCCCACCATCTGTTGTAGGACATACGGTGGACATCGTCAGATACGACGGTCGAACTGTCGTGCGTGTGTGTGTTTTGGAGGGCTCGGTTGTGCATGTGGCTTGCGCAGACGGACGCTCAAGAAACCACTGCACTCACTCACCGCATCAGACTATTAACCGGCCTGGACAGAGGGCTAGTGTTCTATAGTGGTAAGAGGGAGTGAGGTCGACTTTCAGCGCATATCCCTCACTATAAACAGTCTGACGTGTTTGAATCTATCATGGTGTTCGAAAAGTTGGAACTTTGAAGGCTACCGGCTGACGGGCGGATAGTCAGACTACAACGGCTCCTTCTTAATATGACCATTATGACACTCCCAGTCAGTTGGCATTCAAGCCGCCCCACTTTTTCTTGTTGTGTGGACTTCTAGTCACTTGTAGATGGTGGACTAGGTTATGTAATGATGCGCCTATATTCAGGTTTTCGTCGTGCTTGGGAGACTGTGTCGAAGCATTTTTGCATCGATTACGTTTGCGAGAGAACAGATAAATTGGCCCGATTACCCCATGCTAAAACTCTAATATATCAACATTTACAGCTATTTGGTGAACTGCGTTCGTGAACAAAACTGTATTTTAGATTATGCCGTAAAACGTCAATTCGAAATGTGACCACATAAGCATTCTTTCGGTGAAGACCTACCAAACCCGTATAACAACTTACGAGGACTCTAGGTTGATATAAATAACAAAACAAGGAGAACTGGTTTGTCGGATGTGGGGTTTCGGGCACTTCTTCATGGGCTGAGGGCGCCGGGGTAACATATTTTGACGAATGTGGCAATTATGTGCCAAAGTACGTTCTAACATCCGGCTAGTTAACAGAGTTTAGGTCTAGACGATTTTCTTACACATCCAGAATTTGGTCAGGTAACTGAACTGCCACCATTTTCACTGGAACGCACTAGCACTGCACTGGCTGGCCGAACTCTGCATAAGTAAAGGCAGAGTGATCTGAATGCATACCTCAAACGCACATAAGTTAGGTAGCGCAACCGGTATTACGGTAGGAGAAAAGCGGAACAAGCACTGTGAAAAGTAAAATTCTAAAAACCCACAAACAGGCGAACCCCTTGTCATATATTTCTGACCACCCTCATATAAATTAAAGCAAAGTAGTAAAAACCTTGTTTATTGTGAGGCTGCTTGTGTCCAAATGAAAACGCATATCCATAAGTCTAGCTGATTCTATTTGGGAGGTTCCCGTTTCAGAAATTATTGCAAGTGCCATAAACGATAGGTAGGATTAGACTCCTTATAACGCACTGATCCCTTGTAGGAAAATAATGCACTGTCGCTCCGTTTTGCCATGAAACCCAGATTACAAACTTGAAAGATGCTCGCACTTACTAGCGGTCAGTTTTCTGAGGGGCTGTATTAAAAAGATACAGGGGTCACAATGGACATCTGCGGTTCATGTACTGGCAATGCGACAGCAACAGTGAAACGTCAAAGCCTTGGACTTTCATGATAACAGCGCTTTCAAAGTGGTGACAATCAGACGTATGAGTATTTTAGAAATAAAAATCAGGTTGGCGTCAACGAAGTTTTAGATCAGAAGGCAAATCGTTGCTATAGAAAGAAGTGGTTGCTTTCTTACTTAGAATAGTTGTCAAAAAGGGGAACGTTTAACAGACAGCTGATAGAGGGATGCCGGATAGAAAGAAAGATTCGTCACTTCTAACCACTGAATCTTTTCACTTCATCCTCTGAACTGGGTACAGTGACTGTGAAGTTTTTTTATTCATTAGGGTGCAAACATACTTGCCATAATGACTAGGTAAAGGAGGAAAACTGACTATAATCAATCATTATTGTATATTTCAGAGACACCTGCCATCTTACAAACTTTCTAGATATTCAACTACGCATTACAGAGCTACCGGACGCCACTGTGGCAACAAAGGTTAGGATAGGTGAGGACGGGGTTTCTAAGATATGCAATGGGGCCTTGTGATCAACAAAGCAGGTACTTTACGCCTTAGTGTTCGCAAGCAGCCCAGAGCGAGAGCAGCTTTTATATCTTCCATCGCACCACTACTAAGCATCGCCACTTCGCAAACGCAAATAAAGTGATTCAGCCAGTGTTCAGTGTGCTAGGCATTTGCGATGAAACTGTGCATATCCTCGTCAAACCGCCAATCGAAGTAGCTTTACGCTATTTGGTCCAGTTGTTCTGCTGTGGTCTATGAATGATATGAGCTGGGTAAGATAAAATCAATCACCGACTGCCCTTTGTTTTAGAATATCAGAGTGACCACTGCGGTTCCCACCGAATATTTGTGCCTTAAATCTGCAAAAAGAAGATGCACTCTTAAGATTACTGAATAGAGAAGTGTGTTCAGTTGAGGAGTTCCATGTGATGGTCGTAGTGGGTTGCGTCATTTGTCTCCTGCAAGTAGCGGCTGCACTTAACGTCCATTAACTGGCACCCAACTTTCACATGCGGCTTCCCAAATCTATGCTCTGTCTAGCGGGCACACCCTGGTAGCCACCTCGACCGGCGGACTAAGACGGGTGTGAGTATCCGGTGTTGTGAGTGTCCGCAAACACGGTAACTTTGCTTCCCTCCCACACTTCCATAAGTCCTACGGACAGGGCAACGCGCAATCACGTAGGCGGCCCAGGCTAACTCGGGTCGCACTCCACTGAACAAAGCCGTGAACCATAATAGAGTTTGACAGCCATCTGGGATGTCTAAGTAGCTTGGAAGGTTGCGAACTGACGGAGTAACTCGGACCTTTCAATTTGTATGGAGTGGCGAACTGGGAGTCAGGTTGCAATGGCTCCTTCGTAATGTGGTTTCTATGGCATTCCCAATGCGTGGGATCCGCGTCGGGTGTGGCGACACGCTTAGGGGCGGCTCCGGTCGCGCCAGCCACCTGCGCCCTCTCCCACCTCCGGTCTTTTTAGCATGGGCATGACACCAGGACCAGGTCAGGGAGGAGACAGTGGGTTAGGTGTTGCGCAAGTCTACTATCACTATAAACTAATTCACGCGCAAGTCACCGTCCCTACTCTCACTCTGTTGTGGAGCACACGGTGGACATCGTCGAAATGGACAGTTGGGGATAAACACTTCCTTGCCGGTGCAGTTTACAGGTTCACCATCTGAGTAAATTGAGAACGAATTCAATGAACATCGAATAAGTGATATGGTGTCACGTCCTGCTGCACCGGTTTTACGGTCTATCGTGCCAATAATGTACCTGTTGTGTACACACGTTGAATGATTTACCATGCCGGCAGCATAGGTACTAGTTGAAAGTCTGGACGTGTGTTCCACCGGTATTCGGCCGATGCAAGACAGGCGCGAGGGCTTTGGCTCATTAGTGAACCCCACCGTTCCCAGTGTGCTCTTGGTAGATACTCTAATTTTCACCTTTCAGCTTTTGAATCTCCTCAGGCCTGTTGTGTCCTTCTGATGTCACATAAATCTGACAAAGCCGAGTAAGACATCGAGTACTACCAGTTAGACCCTGGACTATTCACTCAAAGACGTCATTTGTGCTGTGGTTATGTGTGCACTGGAGGCCGTTTGGGGGATAAACTTATAAATAAATCCATCTTAGAAGATGAAAGGGACACTGAATTCAAGCTAGTAAGTAAGCTAAGTAAGTTATAAGCTAATAAGTTATTAAAATCCGCATGGAAAATGTGTGTTGCATGGTAGCTCGACGGCCGCGAACGAGCCAAACCGAACGCAAGCTCCATTTCTAGAGCAGCGCTCACGACTAACAACCTACCTAAACAAGCACAGCAGACAGTTTTCGTATGCTACAGATGCGTGGGGCCCTACAACATACCAAGAACAGAAATGCATGCGTCTTGTGGCATAGTTCGCATATTCGCGGGTGTCCAGTGGTAAAATCCCCCGTTCGTGGGATGCAACAAAATGCATCCTGACGCCCGTAATGCGGAAATTTAACGTGTTGCACAAGCTGATTTCTTAAATACGCGAGTACTGGGGTACGCGCACATCCACACAGACGTCTTGAAGCACGCCAAAGTGAGATATTTCTTCCCCTCAAGTGCAAAGTCTATAAAAGAAATGATTTTTCGTGGAACAAAAGCACACATTCTCCGTTGGCCCTTAATAACCAGCAGATATCTGGAGGAAAATGTATAATATCGGGGTTGCGCCCCCTCCGAGTTCGTCCTATGTGGACGGTTCGAAGTCGAAATCAAAAATTCGACGACGCGGGAACAAACCTAAAGTTGAACTCCGCGGTTGTCACTGTTGCAACATCAACTTAGCAATCTGTCCTCTCTAAGGGCATGTTTTGAGAGCTCAACAAGTTCAACTCCAAAAGAATTTATGTCAGCAGTATAAAGGATCAAATGGAACGCCACTTCATACAAGCATCTCCTTTGGAAGACAGGCCTGGCAAAAATACAAAATCCCTAAAACAGGGCTGAGCGAATGCTGCTAGGAGAAAACATGATTGGCGTCTGCATCCACGAAATGGCCTACAAGCTTTGCTAAGCCACCAACCCGCAGTTTAGAAGGCAAGCCGAAAAGTGTAGTTTCGATTTTACTTCAGACTGACAAAATATTGCTAAAATAAAAACACAGTAGGTGCAAAAACGTTCAGGGGGCAGAGGTTTAGTTAAGGGGCAAACGGAAAAAGCCCATTATGCCCTACGAGGAAGCACCGTTAGGCAGTGTTGGTAACATCACCGCGTCCATTTAGCTCCAGTTTCATCTCTTTCTCCTGGTTTTATACTTTATTGTCCTTGGGAAAAAACATTTTGACATGAAAAAATGAAAGCGGTTGCCAGTGGGGAAGTGCTGGATGAGCTAGTTAATGAAAGCGCTTTTTGGCACGACGACGAGTGTTCGGCCAGCGTCAGCCAGAGAAACGATACAGTGGCTTCGGGAGCTGCCGTCGGCTAGACCAACCGGACCCAGTCCACTGGCCCATCGACGCAGACACGGCAGAGAGGTGGGCGAGAGAATGGCACAGTGAGGATAGCTGCCAGCCACACCACTTGACTGGTCCGACGGCGGCAGCAACTGGATAGAGCGTTCACATTGCGTGCTCCAGGGGTTGATGAGACGCAGATACCCCTGCATGGGGAGGGAGGAACAAACGTTCAAAAAAGGCCACCACTAAGAAGTGCGTCAAAGTGATGAAGCAAGCAGCAGACTCGACTGTAATTTTGGTATTACTAGTAAGGAGTGCAAAGTTGAGAAGAGGGGTGACAGTGCACTGAGGAGTGGTAAGAATACCAATGATCCCACGCCCACAACGCGGTATCTGGCAACCAGGTTCTAATGATAATGTCAAATTTTCATGAAAGATGAAGTGCAAAAGTCTTAAAGACAATGGCAACAACGGCGCCGTTATCCAAAAAAGATATCTTAGAAACAAGTAGGCGGTGAGAATGATTTTGTGTTAGAACGGTGAGACCGCGATACTGCCAAGATGATTACTAGTCCATTGGGCTTGGAGTAGAGGAAGATAAAGGTCGTTGCTTGCATAAAGATAAGCACTTTTGAAAAATATGTTGAGTAATGTGCATGACCTAGTACCCATAACGCCGGAGGAAGCAATTTGAAATCAACGCTCGTGAATAGTCGCTACCAATACCTTAGAAAAAAAACACTAAGAATCGGACATATCACAAACAGTATCTGGAGAAACTCAGAGAATTACGCCAAAACAAGGAAATACTCACCACAAAACCGAACAAAGTTTATAATCTCGCTTTACTGAACAAGTGTTTACGTTTCGAAAATTGAATCAATCCTGGCCGATGACACCATGTTCAAAAGAGATAGGGATATAAGGACTAAACTGAGAGAGTAGAAACCCAATTTACAAAATGTCTTCGGAAACGTAGAGACCAAGGTTTTCTTGATGAGCAGGAGCTCGAAGCTCTTAAACTCCTGATACTCTGCAGAACAAACTAGCCCTTATACAAAACACTCGGAGAGGAAGCAATTTTTCCGAAAAGTTAATTAGTAAAGATATGGAGGAACGTCCCTAAAAATCGGACTTGACAACACAGCCATTTCAGGGGACTCCAGTGAGCTTAAACGCTGCCATCGTGCGCACGTACCCACCCGTTAAGAAACTACTAGTTTTCGCAAACGCTCTATTTCCTTGCTTTGAAGGTAAGGATAGACTGTCCCTTCAGACCTCTTCAATGTGTACCTACGCCTTCGCTTGCTCCTGTGGGGCAGGTTATATTGCTCAAACAACTAGGCGTCTTCCCACGCGGATGCGAGAGCACCATCCTTCCCGGCGAAATCAAAGTATGGATAAGTCCATCCAAAGCGCAGCTGTGGTTTACTTAGGTTGGCAGTGGCCACCAGGTGGACGTCATCCAACCATTCCGAGTTATCTATAAAGTACCGGAGAGAGACTATAAGTTCCCGCGCCTGTGGATACTTGCGACGACAGAGGCATGCGGTTAGCCAACCCAACATTATGGTCACATAAAGCGTTTATACATACCCTAAGGTTCTCCTGGCCAAAGATGAACCCAGAATGTGTGCTCACACCTACCACGTCGCGGTACCGCGACGAAACAGGGACATGTCTATTTGTCAGACACCTCCCCCCTCCTCCCCTCCCTAACCCCCTGAAAGAAGTAAAGTACAACCCCTGAGCTCTGAACGTCCTCAACCCTCCCACCCACACTTAGCGTTTATTGCCTGTTTAAAATCTTGCTGCTCTATCCTCCTTTATATCACTGTACAGGCCTGATGAATAATCGAAAGCGCACGTTTGCCGAACCTGACTTCTTAGATGTTTGCATAGCTGAAGAATGAACTTCCTTCTTAAGGGGAATGATTTTTGAAACAATGGCTTTTTGAATCGCTTTGTGAGGTTCGAGGTGTAAAACATCGCTGGCCATTCTTCATACCACACACCCTAAGTTAGAGTGATGCTTCAAGCAGCCAGTGTTCCTATTATTAAACAATAGGATAGAAAAGCAGGCTGTGCATGCATATGTTCCCCTTCTCCTCGTGGCTATGGAATAAAACTAAATAAGGTTGACTTGCATGGCCCCTAAACAAGACATGGGAACAGGAACGCTCCGCCCAATTAATAAAGGTGGACATGGGAATAATTCCACAAAGAGTAAATATTGCCCAACAATCACTCTAATATAAAACAAAACCGTTACCATAATACTAAACCTATCATAAACCTTAGTGTTAACTTTAAATCTAGCCTTAAACCTGATCTTTAACTTAACCCTAACCCTAGCCTTAAACCAAACCCTAAGTTCGGAAGACGTTGGCTCAAAACCACCCGTATTGCGGGCGGTTCCTTTTCTCATGTCATGTTTAGGGGGGCCAGGTAAGTCAGCCCTACCTAAAACTAGCAAACATGCTTACCCGACTTGTGAAAAAAAAAAACAAGTCACACCTCCCAGACTCAAACACCATAATCAAGGAGTGCTAATCTCAAACACAGAGAAGCCTCAAGAGGAAATTTCCGGTTTATTTATTGTCATTAGTCAGTCTCTTGCCGGTGCAAAACTGCTCAAAACCTAAAGAACGCAGTTTCAAGCTCTGTGGTAGCCCTGAACCGGAGTACGGCTGAAAGGGGACTATAAATAAGCCGGATAGAATTAATACCGTTCCTAATGTCCGAGTTGGTAACAGCTCATGATTACTGATTGTTTGCCATAGTGAGCCAGCCCTCGGGGACTCGAGGTCACAGCCGTAGGTCACGCCGCTCAAATGTATGACTGATTAATTATCGTCCTGCTCTGCTAACCATTCGGGCGGGTGTGAGCTAACATGCGCGACTGATCATTTGGACACAGACAAATGGAACATTTGTGTAACGTTTGTCTCAAACAAGACGGCAGTAGGTGCTGCTTAGTAAAGCCGCATGCTTGCGCTTCTCCACGACCTAAACTGGCTGATCACTGGTTAATATGATAGCTTAAGGGTCCAAGTTCTTCAAAAATAGGCCAGTGCCAGCGAAGTACAGCCTAACAAAACAATTACGGTACGCTTAGAGCATGACCGTCAAAAGCTGCGGTGGAAAAGGTGAAATTCCTACATACTACAATGGGCAGAAGCAATAAGCCAGGTGGCTTCCCGCCACTGAATTGAATTCAGCTGGCGGTTTTTGCTAAAGCCTAAGGGAATGGAATCATGCTTCTATTTTATTGTTTGGTGCGATGAAGCCAGTTTCAAGCTAAATAAAACTGTCATCCAGCATAATTGTGTGTTGGGCTACTGAAAATCTGATACACACAGAATGAGAAAAAGCCAGCAATCTGACAAAATAAAACTATACAGTAGTTTATCATTTGGAGGTTTAATGGGCCATTTCTTTTCCTTCCTTTCTTCCTCCTATTTAAATAAACAGGCGTGGAGACCACCGACTTAACCGGTTGTAAGATGATGTCTTACATCCCACTAACCTTCCATTTCCCCAATCAACAAAAATGTTACTCTCAATAGGATGGGGCACCGGCTCAGTTTTGCGGCGAAGTTCACCCGTTTCGGAATGATCGTCTATTTAGCAGACCGACGGGTCGAGACGAAAGTTCATGAAATTTGACAAGGTCCCCAAGCTTAATAAAAGTGGACTTTAAACTAGGAGATATTCCAAGAAATGTAGTGCGTGCACCAAAAGCACAGAGAAAAAGAAATCGCCCACAGGACAGCCTTATCAGAGATAACGTAAAATGCGTAGCACGGTGCTGCTCGACTCTGTCCAGAGCGTAGAGCTGTTGGTAGTGTTCATGGGTGAGTAGTAAGGTTTAAAAGTGCGTACGCATTTCGGGCCTACGTTTCGTAGAATACCATCCGACGCAAAAGAAGGAAATCTCGAAACCGAACACTCACCTGGTCACCGATGATGACCCTCTCATCGACAGCAAGCACCGGAGCGGGAAGGGAGAAAGTTGGCGAGTTCTGTGGGGCGGGTAGAAAATGGATATAAAAAGAGGAGAATTGCAAACCTTCCAAGGCGACCAATCGAATGCATTTTGCACAAAGACAACTGTCCAGTATTGGCTACAAACGAGCGAAACCATCCGACTGAAAAAGGAGTTCACACTCTAAATCACTGAAGAATTAAAACCTCAGTTGGCCTGAAACTGAACTACCTGTTTACAAACAGAGTAAAAAACAGACTACGAGCATGTGAAAACTAAGAGGACGTCGGCGGAGTTCGAAATCTCGACAAAAAAGATAGGACTCTATGACACCCGTTAGTTCATCATTTCTGATGTCATCTAGATCGGCAGTTTATTAAAACATTTTTGGACAGTCAGCCTACAACATAAATTTAGCGGATTCCAAACGTTGCAGTACGCTAGTATGGGAGCTGTGCTAGGTATATATGCTGCAGCTGGCTATTTTATGCATATACCAGGTTCGTCTTGCACTTCCAGCAGAACAATCGCTAAAGCGGAAAAAAGGTTTAGATTGCGAGACATGAAGAGGGGATATCAACCACCCGCACACCTGACAAGTGTTTGCTAATACGTTTAGTTGCCTGAGCATCCCGCTCAAAATCAGGAGACACATGTTATCTGGCTGTTCGAGTTCCACATTTAACACAGTCCATCATACGAAATATCCAAATGCGTGCAGGTAGCCTCAGGTGCGCTTAGCGCTACCAAAGATAAAAGGGATGGTTATGGTCAATAAAGCTTGACATCTATGGTGGGAATTGTAGGCACAATCGTACAGATATATCGAGTGTTGAAGTGGGAGGAGCTATCCTTCCAACTGAGTGCTGCGGATACTGGCTTTGTGTTTATTCATTCAAGCGTTCATCGGGACCAACAGCTGGAAGTATACAAAATCCAAGGGGAAAAATAAGACCCCGTTTCAGGTGCCAGAAAACGCCGAAGGCTTAGACCTCAAGCACGACCTCGCTTTCCGTGTATGTAAACATCAGATAATGGATACAAATGAGCAGGTGTTCGATGGGACAGTTCTCAAAACCAAATTACATGTGGATCGGTTGAGATGATGTTACCAACATTGACAGCATCAGATAAAAGTCTTCATCACTGTGGCCAAAACCATTCTTTGTAATTGCATTGAATTAAAAGCAGAAATATTCTACTTCTTCGACGTCAACAACTTCCCTGTAGGCTTAGCAGAGGAGGAGACTTAAGAAATTAAAGGGCGCAGCGCCCCAAGCTTGTGTGACTGGCACGCTCGGTGTCACGAACAATGTTCTCCTTTCCCTTTCTTGATGAAAACTGCACAAGTACTCTGCAGTTGATCGTGTCAGACGGAAAACGTATGAGTTGGAGTGAAAAGGACAGGTGGGAAAACCAGCGACAAGAATTCTTAAGAGGCTCACAGTGAAAAATAAAGATAAAATAACAATTTGAACAGTATTGGAGCAACAGAAGGAAGTAAGAAAAAAGGAAAATACAGAGGAGGTAAACACGCCACCTGCACCAGCAATGCATGACACCGGTCTGACAGAAACTTACCGTCCGGAACCGTTGCAGAAGGGAGGTCGAAGAATCGAGTCTCCAGATGGAAACAGTGCCATCAAGGCTGCAGGTAACGAGTCTTAAAAGACTAAGACTCAAATGAAATCCTGAGGGGGAGATGGGTTCCGGCAAGCCGACGGACGTCTGTGAGTAGCTGGCCAAGGGAAAGAGTTTGATCCAGACAATGGGCGCGGGGTTACCGCCAGAATCCTTCATCGATAAAGACGACGTGGAGGCGGTCGAAACTGAGGAATCTACATCGTAATGTGTGACCTGGAAAACCGTTTCTCTAGATTCTAAGTTGGACGCGAAGGAAGACGAGGTGGAGGATCGAGAATTACGGTCTTCGGTTAAGGACGGGAGAAAGCAGGTCTTGAGTAAATGGAGGCGGCCGGACGCCTGACCTACACCAATCGTAAACTAAAAAGAAGCAGCACAGTAAGCCTCATGTTTTGAAGTTAAATTACACATGACTGTAAAAGATGAATGCCTTTGTAAACATGTCTAAAAGCACTTGTCTATAGATAAAACGCTGATTATACACCAAACAATAAAAAAGCTGCGATGCCAATGGCACAAGGACATTACTAAACAGGCGAACTCCAAACAAACAACGACCCTCGTCCCTATCCACCCCCCCCCCCCAATCCCACAGACTGTCCAACTGATTCTGCACACTTTGGCAGCTTGGAGTGTTCGTTCTCTATTAGATAATCTGCGAGGCATCCAACCAGAAAGGAGGACAGCGCCAGTCGCTCGAAAACTGGCGTCATTCGGAACGACAGCGTCGGACTGCCCTGTCTGCCGCAGGGTATCAACGGCCGCCTCATGGCTCTGTGCCTGCCTCTTTGGGGAGCCGAATTCAGCACCGTCATCAGTGACTACGCTTACTCACCCCGACCCCCAATGACTAGTTCCGACGAGGCGAAGAACAAATTCTACGAGGACCTACACACCCTGCTGACGACTGTGTCGAAGGCGGAAAGGCTGACTGTCCTTGGTGACTTCAATGGCCGCGTCCGGACAGACACCGCTGCACGGGAAAGTTGGGTACCTATGGATTCGCTGGCTGCAACGACAACGGCTTCCTTTTTCTGCGAATATGCACAGAACGCCGCCTCCTCCTGACTGACACTTTGTTCCGCCTTCCGACGCAGGAGAAAGCGACCTGGCTGCATCCTCGATCGTCGTGCAAAAAGCACTGGGATCCGATGCATTCCCAGTCGAAGTTCACAAGCACTGCGGCTCCAGGCGATGGACAGACCAGCAACGACGTTCTAGGAGATGCAGTGTCAAGGACAGGTTCTCCGGGAATTCATGGACGCGACTATCTTCCACTTCTACAAGCAACTCTGCGGCAATATTTGACGCATTCCCATCCTCAAAATTGCGGGAAATATCTTCGCCCGCGTCCTCTTCAAGCGCTTGAACATGCATTTGTAAAAATTACCCCCCCCCCAGAACGCTAGTGCAGATTTCGGAGAAGCCACGGCACCGTCGACGCAATCTTCACCACCTGCCAGCTACAAAAGACGTGCCAGGAGAGGCGGACCCACCTCTACAGCGGGTGGTCTAAATCATGAAATGTTGTGGTCGAAATTTGAGTGAGAAGTATGCCATACATTTGGTGCTGTTGTTAGTTTTTTTCTGAATCGATTTGAGGCAGAGAAAGCCATTTACTGAAGATGGATTCATTTCAACCCAGTTTTATTAAAGGAAAACTGGGCAGATTTGGGTGAAATCTGACCTTTCTTAATGTCCAGGTGATTTTGCACGCTATTGAATTTCACAGATCAAAACCGCATGTTTATGTGCATTGTGCTGTAAACAAAAATTAACACAAACAGGAAAAGAACAAATCCCCTTTTACGAACGGAAAATTCGATTTTCTACCAAAAAATCAAGTGAGGGGGTATGAGAAATTGAGTTGTTTTCAGGAAAAAAAGGGCGAATTCAGCTTATGAAATTCTGTCTAGTACAGTTGTGGCGTTTCGTACCGTAACTCACTAATTGAGTTGTTTGGCAGTTGTTTGCTATACCACACTGAGAATTACTAGGCATAAACAAACATATGTTGTTCACATTGACCCAACGGTGAAAAACTCGGCGCCTCAGTGGGACTTGAATTCTCTACAGCAAGGGGAAAGGTACAGCACAGCCACGTCCTGAGCTACGAGGCTCCACCAGGAGACGTGGCCTTAATCATACTTGGGTCAGGTTCCCGCTCAACTTACTGCAACGTTTGGAATCCATCAAATCTAGCTCAGTAAGCTGACTGTCCAAGCAGGATTTCCTAAGTAATCCACCAGATGACTACTAGGTTCAAGTAATTCATTGCTGTTTTGACAGATTTTGAATAATGCTGAAGGCGAATCCGTTCTTTGGGAAAAGTAGAAAACTTTATTAAGTGAATTTTTGAAGCTGGTTCCCCAGGTCATCTTCAGACTTGAGCAAATGTGCAAAAAACAATTAACTTTTCAAACGTGCTGACAAGTCGACATTCATTTGGCGTTTGCGCCAGTAAGCGGTCACCGTGAGCGTCATTCCGTATTGATTGACTCTCTTCTTTTCCACTTTTCCCCGAGATTTTTGTATGTCGCATCTAACTCAATGTGTCAAGTGATGCATGACCCATCGGAGTGCATGACCTCAAGAAACTCTTGGCCTTTATGGCTTATTAGCCGTCATCAGCCAGTCGTAATCAACCCTAAGTGTGAACCACCTGGGATTCGAAACCGAGATCTTTAGTCATTGAGTCGAACACTCCACCAATGAGCCACTGGCTCGTTGTCCTGTCGGTTGATGACGACTAATAAGCCGGAAATTGTGATTGCGATCTCCCTTGTCTTTGTCGTTATCACTTTATCTACATATATCACTAGTCGTTATGCAACTGTCATCGAGGGTTCTAGTTTGAGTGGTAAACATTAAAAATATCAGATTCAGCCTTCTCAAAAAAAGAATTGACTCCTGTGGACGCCACACATTGCCTAACCTAGTATGCAAATAAGTCTGAAGTAGGCCAGGCAAAGATGAAGACTCACATGGCATAAGTCAACGCAGAGTACAGGGCTGGGATCCCAGGAGAAACGCTGGAAATGCAGCTTGTGCGTCTCAATCAGAGTCAGTGAACCGTCCTCGCTGCCAGAGACCACAAAGAAGGCCGAGTGCAGAGAGTGCGAGAGATAGTGTTGGTGAAAGTCACTGTTTAAGGAGTGTGTACTGGCCGATGAGGAAACGCGCAATAGGGGTTGGCTGGTGATCTGAGAGACAGCCCGGGTGTGTGCGGCCCAGACACTCGCAACGCACCACCTGGGTGAGCAGGAAGTCACCCTCGATGTGCCAGAAGTCGGACTGGCGGCGGTGGAGAAGCAAGCAGTAGAGGCAGCGGAGTTAATGTCAGCCAGGTCAAATAATGGCTGTAGACAGGTAGTACCCGATTGCCTATGATCGCAGCTCAGCCGCACCATGCCCACGTATCCCGCGCTGGAGCCGACAAAGAAACTGCGGACAAAACCAAAACACCTCAGAAGGCGTGGGACGAAGTCGCAACGTTATGACATAACAATCGTTTGAAAACAATATTTTCTAGCGGCGGTGGAGTTAAACTCAACTACCAACAGGCCTAACACTGACGAAACGTTACGGACAGAAACGGTCAAGTTCGGCAGAATAGACGCTCAGAGACAGACGGAAATCGAAATTGGACAAACAGAACAGCACGTCATTCAGTGCAACAGTTTAGCAGACTCCTCTGCCAGCCTTCAATATGCCAGAAAACGCAAGGGGTTAGTGGTGCTCCGTAAGAACTTTATGTGTGAATTGTAGAAAAATGACCAAATAATTCGAGGATTATAAGGTGGTTCAATGGAACGTGAACCACAGAAAATACGACCTCGGGTACTTGGGCGAAAAAGGTCAAATAATAACGGTGTTCGGACCCGTGGATATTGTCCAAACCATCAGCCTGGCATTAAACACATAAAATGATATTGTCCGGCAAGCCAACAAGAGAAGCTGACACTACATCCGTGGAGTAACTAGGGGAGTTCCCATGGCCAGGTGCAAGGAAAAAGTTTTCGAAGTTTTGTTTAACAACTGTTGAAAGAAGGGTTAGACTACTACGCCATGGAGTCGCAGTTAAAATTTTGAGCCGACGTAGGCCAAGTATGCTGAAGATGGACCATTCGTGCCAATGATATCAACTTCGCTTGGAGTTGTGCTTGATAAACTGCAGCGGGAAACTACACATCCTACGTGCCGACGAAGTCCTGTAAACGAGTCTTCTCCTCACATGGGACTTCAGCACACAATCCAATGGAAGTTATTCAAACGAGATTTCCTTTTTTAAAGACACTACAGCCTCCATCCACAGGTCCAAAAACTTTTGCAGTTTGCCTTCTAAGTGCATGTAGACTGACTGGAAGTCGATCGACCTCCCGTTGGTCATGAGTCTCGTCCTCACTGACGCAGACGACGTCACCCCGCTATCAGTCGAAGACGCATGCAGCGGATACTTGATGACAGACTAAAAAAGCAGGGCGCTTGCTATCTTTTCTGGTCTCCAATTATGAACTCCCATCTTCCTTTCAGGCAGAAGCGAGGACTCGTACTCTCGCCTCAATTTGTATGCGGACTGACTTTTTCTACGTCACAAAGGTATCACTAGCAGTCTTATAGGGGAAAGACGATTGCTTTTTACATGCCCGGGCAACGGTATGGAGAAGGACCCAACTTAAATGGCGGCAGACTGTGGGCCACGTCATATGGGTTTTTGTCTTGGCATCCATTCGCAGGCCTTTGCAGACATTACATTGCCAATAACAATTAATTACCATGACTCCAAACCATCACTCAAACTCCTTAATTCTTTGAAATTTACTTTTTTGTTTACTTTTAAGTACTGCACTCATTTTCGCTTTCGTACGAAAGCTTACGACGAGTCTTTCAGGAGAAATCTAAACACTTCTGTGTTTTCCTGCATTTCGTCAGCTTAATGTCTTGTGTGCTGCCCCACCTTATCACCAGTCACGCATGACACGATCCACAGTCTACCGACAGTAAAGTGGGGTCCTTTTCCATACCGTTGCCCATATCTGTTACGCGGACCAGCCAGCGGTGATGACGTTGCATTCCTCTCTTTTCACGTACATATTTTCTTTACACATACGAGAAATGTTGAATAGGGAATGACATACCAATTTTCCTTAGTCAATTCTATCCAAGTAATACCACCGAGATGGGCTGCACGTTGCCCACTGCTCAAAGCAGGGCTGGACCCACTTGTCTGCATGACAGCCGTACAAGAACGTAAATCAAGAACTTGACGAAGATTCCTTCTCCTTGGGTCCCATATCTGTAAAATAGGCACAAATTTCATCTGAGCCACTGGTGAACTGATAGGGATCAACGGAAAACATACTTTGAGACTCAGTCAGCCGTTTCGAATGAGCTCACGAATAAATATTTGACAAATAAGTGTTGGAAGACCTAGGTCATCTAGTCCAAAGTTAAGTAGGTAATGGCAGAAAACACTTTCGTTCTATGCATGGAAGTCATATAATTGCAAAACACGCAACACAAAATAGGACATAAATTCTGTGCGCTTTCGAGCAACAAACCGAGTTTTCTAATTTGGGATAAAAAACAGGTGAAGATCTTCCATGCTGAACAGGAAAAAGTGGAAGAAGGATATGCTTATTTCGCCTTCCATTGACAAAGAACGGGAGCTATCACCGTATGAAAACTACTCAGACAGCGTCCTGTAGCAATAACA
>CACRXP010000119.1:698399-721104 GCA_902702965.1 Spirometra erinaceieuropaei
GAAGGCTGTCACAGAAAAAAATTGACTTTTAATCATGATAAGCCACTGGGATATCGGGTCTGAGTCTTTTGTTATGCGGCTGGAACCAGCCGAACGTTAAACCTTCAGTCGCCCCTATCTCCGAGACAACCTGTATAATTTAACAGCTGAAATAGCTGTTATTTGTCATGCATACTGTTCGTTTTGGTTTGGCTTAATGGAATGTGCAGCCATATCTCCAGAAGAAGAATTATGGTTACATCCATAACACATCCTTCTCCATCGACCGTGGCCAAAACACGGAGTCGTTGTTATGTTAGACAACTGGGTGTATAAGGCATGATGTTAGGTCCACCAGAGTCGCCTTTACGAGACAATTTACCGAAATCACCCGTGGACAGTAAACATACCTAATCGAGGGGGTTTAAATGACAAAGACATCAACCCCGTATTACTATTTTGTCCCATTTGCAATCACCGGTTAGTAATGCCTCCATCAGGGATGAGCTGCCCAGTTGTGAACCGAAGTCTGTCGACCATCGATATACTTCAAGTCAAAGGTTTCCCACTTGGACTATGGGTTCAAGTTCGGTCGGCTTGGAAACCGAGAAGTTTAGTCGCATGGAAATGGCGTGCATTTGACTACCCTTATTAAATGCCGACAATATTAATCTCTGTTTTGCCTTCGAGTCTGATGTCTAGAACTCATGCGGCCGGCAATTTATGCTAGAGATGTGTTACTGAAAAAAGTAGGAACACTGAAATGGCCTTTTCACGCTTATCTGTAGTCATCGGACCTGCATTTGAAAAACACCTGCAAATTACTGATTGTTCGACGCTCTGTGACCGTCTGTGCGGGTCCTATACCACTAACGTCAAGGGAAGAAGGGAACGTCCAAGTCCGTTCCTCAAGCAGGATAGCGCAGTAAATGCCACTCTCACAGGAAGTATGTATGAGCAGGAATACGGCATCATTATAAGTTTGTGAGAACCTACTGTGAAAGAGTGCGATGAACAATCAGCATGCCGACACAGGTGATGGTGAAGAAAAAACAGCTGCCCAGAAGACTAGCCAATGCGATCTCGGCAGTAGTCAACAGACTGGTCCAGTTGAGGAGGCCAGAAAGCGGTTTGCCCAGAGCAGCCAGCGACTCCTTGCGACCGAATGAGGCTATCTGAGCCCAGAGTTGTTCCCCGATTGCCTTCTCGATGGTCGATACGTCGAATTCATCCTCTGCTGCATCGCGTGATTGCTGTCCACCCTCCTGCTCAGGTTCTTTTCGATAGGTGGTTCTGTAATAAAATGAGGCCAGGGGGTGTGTGTGATGAGAAGCCACGTTATGGCAGCAGAAGCAAAAGACGGAAATAGTTACTTCATGCCTAGTCAGGCACCCTGAGCAGCACATGGGACCACCAACAGACGCGTCTGCCACAGTGAGCAGATGATCTGACCTAAGGGTCATCGACACCGCCGAAGACACGACATTCTCAGGCTTTGTCGTAGATCGGGCATGCATCCCAAAACGAATGAACGAACAACGTTCCGTTTGGTCTTTAAGAGTAAACACGACTTGAACTAGGTTAGAGGGAACATTAACAGGCGAAAACCTCGGATCCAAGTCAATCAAGCCCAAAAGAAAAGCTTTAGGCAGACAAAAACTAAGATGAGGCTGAAATGGCCATCATTCCTAACTTATCCAAGTCTTCATTCAGACAACAGGTTCATTTTCACATAGAAATCAGGATAAATTGGTGCACACCATTCGTATGCGACTAGCGGTTTTGGTCCCAGTCAACATGTCAGTAAAACGTACCCATTACTGATCAGGCACCGGAACTATTTGTTTAGTTATCTAACCTTTCGAACTCGCACAGTCCATCTCAAGACTAGCTCCCGTACGAGTTCGAAATCTCAGGCAAAAAACGGTTCCGGCGTTCGACCAGTTCTCTTTCTTACTCATACAGACACCTGGAATTCGAGAAATTGCCTCTATTTCTATCCATGACTGATTGCGAATCGTCATTTGACCACCTGTGTCGACTGCATGCTCACTTACAAGACGAAGTGCAAATGCTCTTTTTGTCATACAAACAAAACAGAAAGGCGCACCCACTCTCGGGCGAATAAACACATACACTATTGTTCGGCAGTCGTAAGCGACGACGTCCACTGCATGTCCACAAATGCGGTGGACGCAGGGCGGTGACCTACGCACAAATTATTTTACAGTGATAGTTGACTTGCGCAGCATCTAGCGAAATCCGTTCCTCCCTCTCCCACCTGGCCCCGAGGGCAAAGCAGTGTCAAGACGATCGGAGGTTGGCGTAAGCACATTGTCTGAAAAAGTTACATAGCCCACTTACGTGTGTTGCGCACAACCAGATCTCCACAGCATGCACCAGGTTACTGTTAGGGCGGGTTGGATGGTGTCACGGGTGAATGAGGTCGCTAAACCGGTCGGTTTATCCATAAACATTGGGAAGACTAAAGTGTTTTCAAGCTGCATCCTTGACCAGGAGAAGACACCTCTCGGGATCGATGGCTGTCAACTTGAAGTAGGCAGTTTTAAATACTTCGAGGCGAGGCTACTGCCGAATGGCCAGGGTAACTACGACATTGTCTCCCGAACTGATGCTACCCGGCGGGCTTTCTCGAGCCTTGGAAAATTTCTATGGATCCGACGCGGCCTCTCCATCGCCACTAAGATCCACGTGTACAGTGTGTCCGTCCGTCCTGTCCTTCTCTATGGTTGTAAATGCTGGACTGCGCGCGTGGGGCACGAGCGCAAACTGGAGGCTTTTGACCACCACTGCTTGAGGACGATCCTTCGAGTGAAGTACACCGACTTCGTCTAAAATGAGACAGTCCGCACTCGCTGCGACAACCCCTCAAGGATATCTCAGGCCGTCCAAAAACGGCGACTGTGGTGGTTTGGGCATGTTCTTCGTCGTCCACCTCGGGAGCTCAGTATTACTACCCTCGATCCGGCATCGTTACGCCGTTCGAGACGTCGAGGAGAGGGTCAACTCAGAACCTGGCTCAACACAGCTCGTCAAGACATGGAGATGGTTCTTGGACCTTCGGTATTAAACCTCCGTCGATGGTTGAACTGTCCAGATCTGCTGCCGTGGGTCGTCACGAGTGGAGAGGTACAGTTCGGGACATCATCGAGGCCGGCTAGATCAGACATGATCGCAGCTGTAAGAAGTACAAGTAGGCTGACAATCTTGTCCTCTAACACAGGTCTTTGGTGTCATTTCAAAAGGAGTTACCTAGTTGACATCCAGATCAAGTCCCTTTAGCACCTGAAACGCTTCTATATGGTCAGCTCTGTGCTGCCTTAGTGGAGGGGATAGGGGTTCAAGGCGGTCAGGCTCTGCTCGTATGTAAAATGTTTGATTTCATGCACAACCTTTGTAGCACCTCGCCGTACACCTTCAAGAATATCTGTATCCTTCCGAAGCCAAGGTCGCCAAGACTGTACTGAATATTCCAGGTGCGGCCGCACAAACGCCCCAGATACCTTGCCAGGGACATCTGCATTCGAGTTAATAAACCTTCGTATTGCACTCATGATTGGCATTGCCCGCGCTGCGACTTTAGTACACTGTGTGGTGACGCTTAAGTTGTCTTTAATGAATACGCCCAGGCGTTTTTTGCATATCTACGGTTTCAAGTGGTTGATTGTCCAGAAGATACTGTCGTGAGGGTGTATTTATTCTTCGCTTGTTGATGTGTGTTATGGAGAGCGCAAGCAGCGTGGAGCCAAGGCCTAAGGCGTTGAACAGAGGACCGAGCCGGCGGTCCCTAAAAACCCTAAATATACTACATACTATTCTAATACATGCGGGTAGACGGCCGACTGGCGTGCACTGCAGCGCCAAGCACGTGTGGTGGCCTTGCGCGCGCGTGCGGCCCAACCAATAGCTGGTCGAACATTTCAGACGTTTCCGCGGGGGAACTATCGCGCCTTTGGCCAATCTTCGTAAGCAGGTTTGTGTGGCAAGACCTCTTTTCGCAGAAAACATGCTGAACTAAACTGATATGACAGCAGAATGTATCGAACAGCGTAACTAATTTTTTAACTATCCTCTCCGTCAGCTTACAGAAAAATGCATGTCAGACGGACCTGCCGGTAGCTGGTGGGATACAGCCGTGATCCTCCCTTATGATAGGTACGACGTTTGCCAACTTACATGTCTCAGGAAGTTTGTCAGCTTCGAGAGATTTTTGGAAGATAAAGCAGAGTGCTTCTACTAATTCTTCAGCTAGTGGACGAGGAAGCACACCTGGGATCTCACCCGGTCCAGGTGACTTGGCCGGATCCAACTTATCTAACTCCGTCAAAACTAGCGGAACTATGAATGATACTGTGTTTTACCTTGACCCAACTGTGAAAAACTCGGTGCCTTGGCGAGATTCGAACCCACGACAGCAAGGGAAGGCTTTAGTACAGCCAACGTTCTGACCATCTGGGCTACGACGCCCCGCCGGACGATGCATGTTTATCATCCAGCCGACGCTGCTGTACGGAGCTGAGACCTGCAATAGGACACGCAAACTCCTTTCATGCTTCTATATGAACACGTGACTTTAAAAAACGCAAAGTTTTGCCCCTCATCCGAGTTTTTTAAAAAATCGGTGCCAATTTCAGTCTATACTAAAACCCTGTAAGCTCTCGATCCTTAAATGCATATCTCATTTAGTGGAGCGGATGGAGGAGAAAAGAACATGCAAGAATTCCACGTACCTCGTGGGAGGCATCAGGTGAGTAGATGGTCGGATTTTTATGGCTTCCTCAGCAGGAATGCGCGCAGAAAGGTATATGGGCTCGAATATGACCAGCCGATGATCAGTAAGAGAAAAGTTGTAGAGGGCAGCGATGGCGGGCCAATTTGTAAACGCCATATAGCGCCAGAGGGTATCTACATGCCAGCTGAGGACGATACCCTGGCGTGTAGTGGAGGTCATCTTGAAGAGGCTTTTTTCCGTGGCTGAGAGGGCTTCACGTCCGGCCGCGCCCTCACCATCGTCATTTCCAGGTCGGTTTTTGCCACCTGCGAGTTGCTTCGGTTGTGCTTCAATGTCAATTCGGAGACCGGCGTTAGCAATGGAACCGTTGTCGCCACCAATAGGATCGGCGGTCGGTGCGGTGCTCAAGGAGGAATTTCCAGGGGTGTTCAATGAAGGGTCAGCGTCGGGTAGGGGTGTAACCCGCGAAAAAAGAGCATAAAGGAGGAAGATAATCCAGGCAGCCGTAAGCATCTAAAGGGAGGCGAAAAACCCATATTGTGGTCAAAATACCTTTAGTCAGTGCTACAGCAGAAAGTTGTAAAAAAGTGCAGATAGATTGAAAGAGACGGAGATCGCGTAGATTATGGATAACATTGTGAGTAAAGGTAGCCCCGAAGCCAGCCATTGGTGCAGTGTCACAGTTCCAGAGCCGTGTTTTAACGTAAAAGGAATTAGGAAAGCTGGCGTTCTGTCAAGCTTTCAGGCTAAAAACGCAGGAAATCTAGTTTTTCACGGCCGGTAAAGTTGAAGGTCTCACCAGCAAAAGGATCTTAGCCACAACGACATTACGAACGCAGCCCTGTGTGTGGAACACACATGCCGTTCCCTGCGCGAACACAAAACAAACGTATAGATGAGAGAGAAGCAGGATTATGAAGTAGTCATTTAAACCTGAGCATCACTTGGGCGGTGGACTGAGTTGACCCATCGCATGGCAATCTTAGAAGTTAGGATTATCAATTAGTTTTGACTGGTCATAATGTTCGGTTTGAAGTAATGTTTTCCCGAAATAAATTTGAATGAGTCAAAGGCGACAAAGCATGCAGAATTTATTGACGTCACAAATTTCGAGACCTCTTATTCAGCTACACACAGTCATTGCATATTTAGATGACAAGGTAAACTGTTCAATCAACGATCGTGGGGCTCGAATGCGCGACCTGTTACTTAGAAGTCCCCTCTACCACTGTATATTCCCGATCGAAACCGATAGGACAACGGACCTTTGGCCCAGTGGGTAGAGGCGTTGGACTTCGAACTAACAGGTCGCGAGTTCGAGCCTCGGGTGTTCCCAACTTCGAGGTTGAGTATGACTGGTTGACGACGGCTAATAAGCCAGAAATCGCCATTCCAGTCTCCCTTGCCTTTGTCAGCAATGCCATTTTGCCTATATCATGCGCCGCTGTGCGGCTGCTGGTTGGGCTCGAGAGAGAGAGAGTCCATAAGGCACAACGGAAAGAGTGACTTCCGTAAGAACGATCGGTGAGCGCCCCCTACCATTGTATATTCCCGATCGAAACCGACAGGGCAACGGGCTCGTGGCCCAGTGGTTAGAGGAGTGGACTTCTAACTAACAGGTCGCGAGTTCGAGCCTCCAGTACGTATGACTGACTGACGACGGCTAATAAGCCAGAAATGGCCATTCCAGTCTCCTTTATCTTTGTCGGTAATAACACACTGCCTACCTCGGCATGTGTTCAGCTGACCGAGCTGCCAACTGCCTTTGCGTGTGCTCAATGCACTTGCATCCGCAACTACATGTAAACTCATAAATACAGTCTGATGTGGTGTGCATTCGCAAAATGTCTTTAGCTGGTCTAACTGGAATGGCCGTTGTGGTGCTTATGAACAAGTTGGGGTGGCATACATCCGTTCGATTGTGCACCGAAGTCGCCGCTTGATTCCGTTTGACACGTTATCGTCCTTAACGAGGATGTAGATGGTCACGGACTTTTTTGATAGAGATATTTCTTCAGGAATGCCTTGTCTCCGGAGTCGTCAGAATCATCTTTATTCTCACTTCCACGGCGGACGCATTGGGCTTTTAATCTTAATTAACGAGTGCCGCAATTAGTTCACTAAGGCGCGTGGGTTATAGAAAAAAGGCAAGAAAATTAACGGACTGGACGCTGACTCAAAATGTCACAACAAAGGGCAAACTGGAAGAGGCATGCCTGTAAAGGGCCAACAGAGAAATAAAAAACAGAGCTGCCTACCAGTGATATCCGCTGGAATACGCGAAGCCTTGCCCAGTAACGCTTGAAATGGATTAACAGGGACACTTCGGAGGCTGGAAAATTGTTGCGTTTCAGGAAGCAAGCGCTTTGGGCATCTGGTTAGAGAACAAAACGGGTTCAGGTTAAGTAGGGATGAAAGAAATAAATGGAGAACTGGGTCCTCGTCATCGCGTAAGGAGAGATGCAGGAAGAATAGAAAATTTGCTGTATTTTTGACTAGCCAGTAAAGTTAGGGCGGACAAAGAAGATTCCTGTGATTAAGAATTCCCATGAAGGCACGCGAAACAGATGCTGGGATAATTGCCCACAAAGTCAGCCCGACAACCTAACTCACGACATTTCACAAAAAGAGTTCTTGCTACTGACAGTCAGTTTCATTTCGGTTGTCAGTCGGTGTTCCCTCCTGAGCATTCATAACTCACTTGCGAGGCAAGGGAGGCGTTTAGTAATAAGTGCATTTTAACGCATAAGAAAGTGACAGATCACCATCTCAGTGTACACAAGTAGCCAACAAATTCCTAAGATTATTGTGCTAGCCTATTCTATTAAACGAGACCGCATGGTCACTGTGCATTAAATGTCCTTCTAAATTTCGGTTGGGTTACTTACCAGAAACAAGTAACACTTAGAAAGGGGACCACGTAAATACTGAACATTTCTTTCTCACTGGTTGACGAGGAATGCATAAAATAATTCTTAGTCCATAGAAAAGGCAGCCCAAAACCACCTCACCACAATCAATTTGTGAAACATTAGGTCCTCTTAAAAGCCGAAGCTTGTATGAAGCGCGTACTCAGATTTTTGCAAAGTGCGCTAATTCTCACACACGAGACCTGCGTTTTTAATCGTCTTCGGGCATTTAAACCCAGATACCGAGAACAGCCCCGGAGCAACTTCAATACCCTCTCATGTCTGCGGGAAAATAAACGTTTGCCACTCATAAAATACCGCAAGAGATATAAAACATGATGCGTACTCTGTGCGCAGCAGTAATTCATCAGTGGATAGTTTAATATGCAAACAATCATGCGAGCTTCACATTCATTCCGATAATTGAAGTCTTCCTTAAAATTGACATAGACCTTTCTCTCAAACGTCCCATCAGCCATTTAAAACAGACGTGCTTTTTTATAAAAAGTGGTGTGAAATTTTTGTGAACGCATTTGTGAGGATATGACTGAATGCACATAGGCATTAAAAATCCCTGTCTACGAGAGTAACTTGTCCAAGTGATTTGGAAGAGTCTCAACAGAAAGTCAGCAAGCTCTCATGTATGAATAAACTTCAGAACATGCCCCGTGCTTATCAGTGCTGTGGCCTAACGACCCAAGGATTCAGGTGGTGAGTACCGCAGCTTCAAGGTATGCAAGCATCTGCTATGTCACGATCAGCAAACCATGGTCCTGGCAGTCCGAAGTGCGCTGGCGGTTCTCTGGAACCTCGTTCCCTGCTGGTAGGTGCGCTTGCGTTCCCGCATTGTATACAGATCGTGAGCATGGTTGCCCAGTCATCCTCGTCGTCTTCCTGCTGTTTTTGGTCAAATGTTTGTTGTAGACCAGGGGGTGTGGTGGTACGCCTAGGTGCCGGACCAGGCGTGCCAGCCGCCTGTGCCCTCTTCCACCTCCGGTTATCTTGATTACGTCTTGACACCGTGTCCAGGTGGGGAGGAGGAGTGAGTGCGGTAGATGTTTTGCAAGTCCACTCACTATAAACTAACCCATGCACAAGCCACCGTGTCTGCTTCGTATTTCTGTAGAAGGCACGGTATACATCGTCGGGCATGACGGTCGAACTGCCACTGGCTAAACCGATTAAACATCGCGCTGCAGGTTCTCTCGCGTAGTCTGTCAGTAAATCTTACCCGTATTAAAATGACCCATTTTAAACTGGCATCGGGATAGGAACATAGAAAATCACATACTGCTGTCTAAAACGACAGGAATAATCGATAAGCAGAGAGACAGTACCTAATTCAGTCTTCCATGTGAACTCAGTCTTCGTGACTTGTTACCAGTAAGTTATATTTGTGGTTCACCTCCGACCACAAACCTAATTTGTCATTAGGCTCTAGCAACTGAATACGAAATCAATGTTTGAGTCGTGAGTTTCCACTGTGGAGCAGGGCAAGTGCATTGTTTTCTCATCCAAGCCAACCCTGACTACGTATGGTCAGAGCTGAAAGCAATGCTGTTCGCATTCATTGGTTAGCATTATTTCATGCGACTGTGCCCCAGAATGGTGTCTGGATGAACATGCTTGCGTTTGCATACTAACTTGCCCTCCTGACCAATCTATCCTTGACTGGAAAACTAGAAACACGCAGACTCGGGTTAAAACCACAGTTCCAGATACGTACTCACTCGGGAGGCCGTTGCCGACAGTGTTATTAACACTGCAAAGAGCATACCTGCATCATAACAGTATTCAGGCAACTACTGTATCCATTTCTCGAGCTCCAACGCATTGTACAAGGGCATCGACTACGGCAATCATGATAACGACACACTCTACCACAAAACTTAACTTACGAAAGTGTCTTGTCAGCCTTACGGATGCGTGTTTATAAAAGCTGGGGTTCGTCACCACAAGCGCACGGTTTAACTCCTTTTCCTAAACTTCCGTGAAGTTTCAGTTTTCTGACACACTCTCCCCTCATGGCCTGAATGAAGGCTTGGTAACTCTTCGGCGTGGGCAAATCTGGTTCGTTTACAGGCTGACTCCGTTTAAAGTTCTTTTGGTGTTTCAACTTTCCAGTACCCCGATTCCATCCTTCCGTAGTGTATACATTTAAACCGAATAAGAGTAGCAAATGGGGTGGACGTAAAAATTTAAGTGCAATATTCATTCTTCAGGCGAGAAGGAAAAAATTGGCCACAAAATATTAATATACATATGCTTTTCATGTTAGGTGGAGCATGTCAGTACATATTGCTAAGCTCCCGTTAATGATAAATCGCCAGAAGTTTACGACAGTGTAGCAATGATCGTTAGCCGCTAGGTGACAGGAGCATCCTACTTAAATTCAACCAGTATAAATACGTCACCACAGTTTTATGGTGGGCAGTAGCAAAGCCAATATTTCTGTCGTCGCGCACAAAAACCGTTTTCTGAGATGGCGGCTGCAGATGGCATAAGATTTTCATTGCGGTGAGAGGGACTCCCGCCTCATCGGCTTCAGTCTCCCAGTCCACACTCATGGCGCGAGAGAATAACGACAACTCTATCTGGCCGTTGATAGTGAATAAAGCACCCGTCTTCGCGTGCCACGCAAGTGTCGGTATCTCGACCGATATGAGTCAGATTTCATTAACTATGGTCACATAAGAGTGAGAATTGCCACAAAACTATGTTGTGAGGGCGCTATTGTTAACTGGTCCCGTGGGCCGTGTTATCACGTTAGACCTAACCCTCCAGGCCAGGACTTTCGAGGCGTGGTTATATCTCGAAAGTGGGTTGAAATCATTATGCTGAGAAAATGCGACGTAGGACAGACTTTAGCCTTTCACCACTCTTCCCCGATGAAACAACGGTAAGTCGAAGTCAACCCTATTGGAAATGAGATTGGGCTGTATGACTGCCATGGCGTAAAACCTCCGTCGCCCACGTGTGTCTGCTCCTCATGCTTAGCCCCCCTGTTCCGGTCTGGTGCACCAGCAATGCTTGAAGTTGGGTTCGGAGTGCATCGCGTGTAAGTTCCAACATTTGTCAGGAGAGAGATTCTGCGACAATATAAAAAAGGTTTACTTAAAGATCTGACGTCTGTTCGAAACGAGAAAAGACGCTTACCGGAGCGCGTTCGTCGATGTTTCCAGAACACTTCCCTTGAATGCGGTACGTTAGGGGCAGGAGACTTGGCCCGTCTCACATCGGCCGATCGCCTGGTGTTCGTAGAGCCCAAGCCTGTGTTCAGATCACTGCCGCGAAGACTCCTTAGCGTCAGACTTGGAACTGACGCACCCAGACAACTGGCATCCTGCTCCAGTTGGTTCAATGTACTGCCACAAGGGAAACCGTGGATGGCAGCCTCCACCTCGCCTGGGACGTATGCCACTTCATGGTCAAGGCAGAGGTCTGATAACTACAAATCAAATTTTAAAAAAGAAGGAACTTGCACGAGGTGTGTGGCAACTAAAAAATTAGGAAATCATATTTTAAAACGATTTAATGTGCCCAAAGGGTTAAATTGATCAGCAGACAAGGCAGACTCATCAATTCATATAAAATTGATGCGATACAAGACATTACCGATACAATCGAAAATAATGGTTGCAGGAAGCAGTTAGGAAGGATAATCTACCTTTGGAACAAAAAATTTACTGACCTGACGTTTCCGATTTTGACAGAAACCCACCACCAGGAACAGTAACAGATAAGGTTTCAGTATTCACAGGACTCAGTTGCTACGTTCCACATGCTAAGTGGAATTCGTAGCTGCGACATCAATCTCGGGTGGCCATACTTGGTGTGCTGACTGATTGATCGCCCGCGCCTCAGTCGTTAGTTCGCGAGATATCATTCCCAATGTTGGTTTTCGTCGCGAAAATTACTTGGCAATTTGGCCACACAGATGCTTTTTCTGGATGCAGCGTTCGTTTAACTTTCTCTGCCTGTCACCGATTGTGGGTCAAAGCGTAAATTCGAAACACCGGGCGAATAAAATTCTTGCTCCGGTGACCGACTCTCCTCAAAGTCAAGGATATTTGACAATCTACGTGTATAAGCCGTGGATTTTCAGTGGGATTATGATCAATAGAGGCTGAAAAACTGCGATGATAAGGAGCAAATAGCAAAAAAAACTATTCAAAGCGGAAAATGGAAAATATCCGCATCAGTTCTGATTCGTAAGGTTAACCAGATACACCACCCAAGTTACGACCTCAAGAGTGTTATAACACCCAGAAGTCCCCGCCAAACCATAATAATCAAGTTTAACAAACCAACTAAGCTAACCCCAATGGACCACATTTATTCAATTTTCTTCTGAATATTATCCTAAACCACTTAGAGCCGGGATCAATGGCAAATACCTCAAAACATAGTAAATGTACCATTCCACGGCCGCCAAAGCCTCGTAATTGTAATCCTCTTCTATGGAAAAGATATTTGCTTATTTTATGAGGTTCGATGAATACTGCATGTGTTAGTAATGCCAGTTTTGCATCAACTTGGCCAGCCTAATACCAGTGATGAATGACGTCCGGAGTATAGGGTATGAAGTAGTTAGCTGTCGTCAGGCTGGAAATGTCTGCTTTCTATGGCATTTGTCTTCGGCACGTCCAACGAGAGAGCACGAACCAGTCTTCCGGCATCCGCAAAACCCAGTTAAGCCGTGCCTCGCGGACGGTAGTTGCGTAGAACAACTTGTTGGAGAAATGATTTCCGTGGTACTCAGACTCGAGGACGTACGCCTACACCTATCTTTCTAGCACACCACTTTAGGTTCAAGGATTGTGTCGGATGGCGGGTGGAATTTCATGTAAGGGCGAGCAAAATTGGCCACGTTAGCGCCCAGCCGAGTCTGAAGATCTACCGCTGAGTGGTCCTCGACCGCCTATTCATTAAGCATGAGTCTTTTCATTACGCAGTCAACCCTCAGAGAAAACTGTTTAACTATACGTCACTGATGGACGCGTCGAGTAGACTACGGCTACTATCAGTTCCAAACTTACTATCAAGAGGACACGGGATGATTTACTGACCAACATGACGAAAACTTAAGTAATGAAAGTGTCCGGGCTGGTATTACGAGATGTGTGTTGACGGAATGTCAACATTACTGCAGTCAACTAGATTCCAGCGCTAAGCCGCGAATAGCGGCTGATTTTACTTAGCGACATGCCCACTGTCGCCTATTACTAGTTACAAGGAGGGTGATTAAGTTATTTCCAAGCCAGCCTCGAAACAGTAAGAGTATTTAGGTAGTTTCAGGACAGAAAGATAGCGAACCTCCATCCGGCGGATGTCCACGGCAAGAACTGGGACGAAGAAAAAGAGCTGTAGGAAAAATTGGGTAGTCAGCCCCACAACTGCAATAAGGCAAAATTCCTGAATATCCGGATTGAAGGTGAGGAATCCGAGGGCTATGCAACCAAGCTGCGCGAGCAGCCTTCTCGTAATGGGCCAGCCCTCTTTTGCGAGACCTGCAAAATGCAAAAGGGTTGCATTATGCACGAAGCCCATCATGTTTCCCAAGGCATAATATTAGGTCGCTTTGTCAGTGCATGAGTAGGAGGATTGGGAATATTCATTCTAATGCACTGAGTTGTCTGGCAATTCCAAGTTAAGAATCTCACAGTCAAATCAAGTAGAAATAACATCCATGTCAGTAAGTTCTTCCAACGAATACTCAAGGTGGGGCAATAGGGAAAGCACTAAGCAGACGATCTAGAGTCTTTACTGTGCACAACGTAAAGGTATGGCGTTATTTCTTATTGCAATGAAGCAGATAACCGGGTCAGCCGATCAGAGCTGGTGCAGGTGTGGGAGCTGAAGAAACATCAGTTAGTGTCTTGGTTGGGATGGCCTGCATAAAAATCGAGAATTCTTAGATGCCGCAAGCATGAAAAGCCTGTTTATTGTTACTTCGGTGTTACTGCCAGTTAAGTATTGGGAGCGGTAACTAATGTCCATTTTACTAATAACTTCATCATTCAATTCGCTTAATAGACAGATGAAGTTTGAAAAGTAAGATTTTTGCGTAAAGAAGCAATGAATGAATTTGATAGGAAAACAGTAAGAATTATACGAGAAAGCAGAATCAAGGGATGATGGGACAAAACTCGCATACAGCGTATTTATTATTCATCCTGACTGGCACATCAATGTCATCCAAACCAAGAAGCATCAGTACCAAAGACAAAATAAGGTGGAACGACCTTGCAAGTTTACTTGGCGTCAGCGGCCAGACATTAGTCAGGCAGCCGTCATGCAGACATGATATTCGAAGCAGGGACCTTTCGCCATTCAGTGTGAGGCGAACACTCTGTTACTCGAGTCCCAGACCCACAACCTTGCTTTTCAAATGGAAAACATTTAAGGATCTATTGTAACTTCGTGATTGAATAGGACGAACTTATGTCGCAATGGAACTCCGCCTTGAGTTCGATTTTCGTTCTCCAATCAGGAGAGGTTAATGCTTCCACTCTCATGTGAGAGCCTCATACCGCATTCTAGGATAGCTAGGTTTGCATCTAAAATACACCGTTTTAATATGTTCCATTTTGTGGAAGAATCCAAGTGCACAAAACAGGCAGCTTACTATCATTACGCTATAGGTCATACAGACTTTGCAAACTGTCATAGAAAGCAAATGGAACGAATTTTATGGAGCTGTCCCTGCCGAAGATAAGGCCGAATCGCACTTCACGTAAACAGAGAATGCAAGAAAATACAATGCTTCAGGGCTTACAACTCACCCTGTGCTATGCGATACTTCACTGGAAGGTCAATGGGGGTGGCAACAACCGACTCTGTGAAGATGTTTACATTCTCGAAGCCAACCAGTACGACCAAATAGGGGAAGTACTCCCTTAGAATGAGAAGACGTGGAAAAATTTAATATTTTGAAAAGGCGTATGCCAAAGGTTATTGATCTAGAGACGACACAACCGAAAATGCGGACGGCTAACGAAGTAATCGAAGAAAAGTGAAAAATAAATCTACGTATCGGGTCAAGTTCGCACATCCCCTCCGAGCGGATTCAGAGTCAGCACGTCCGATGCTGCGCAAATTCGTAGAAAATAGAAATTTTCATTGATAACAAAAGAGAATAAATAGGCTTGATGTTTAACTTTATGTGTGCTGCCCAGGTGTGCTGTCGAGAATATTTTGTGTCAGACAGTTAAATTGCAGAAGCACGGACACATACCAACATCACTGACCTGCCCCTAACCGAAGACGAGATGAGGCCGACCACTTCGCAGACGCTCATTGACATAAACAGTGATGCGACCACCGTGACACACGCGCCAATAGCCAATCCGAATTTTGACTTCACTGAGTCAATCTTTTCTGCAAAAGTTGATTAAACACGTTTAATGTGTGCATACAGCATCTGTGAGTGTCGCTGTCAACCAGCTGTAACAGAGAGTTTAGGAAAGGCATGAAATAGGCGCGGTTGACAAGTATAAGATAAATGCATTCCGCCTGATTGGCGTCATAATGCTCCAACATTCGGCGAGCTCAGCCTAGAATAGGTTAGGCAGACTGCGTACAAAGTTCAGATAATCAAGCTGGCTTGTCCAGGAAAAAGAGGTACCTGCTGGCTGAGAGGCAAACTAAAATAATCTGTCAAGGCTTTGACCTGTTAACGGTCCCCGAATGAACACTGATGACGGCAGAGAATAAATGGGTACTTTCGAAGCACAGGCAATTAAACAGCTGGGTGGAGTGAACGGGTTCCCTGAAGGTCGAGGCAAAACGAAAAATCTATCATTTTTTATTTGTCCGTTTGTCAAAAGAAAGAGTAAAAATGGTTCAAAAGGATATACATTATGGACTTCGTGACGATGAGGATGAAACCGGTGTCTCTGTAATTGCATTGACATGCCATCAAGGAGCAAGCGAAGGCATAAGTACATATTGCATAGGTCTGAAGGGGTAGTCTATCCTTATCTTCAAAGCCAAGAAATGGAGTGAAGAGGTGCGTCTACGTCTTCATTTGCCCCGCGTAGTTGAAAACGCTATTCTGCCTGGCTAAATCAAGGTGGGGAAAGGTCCATCTCTAGCGTAATTGTGGATCACTTGGTTGACAGCGGCCTTCGGTCAGACGTCAACGAAGTGCCGGCGAGACACTCCAAGTTCCTGCGTCAGCGAATACTTGCGACTGCAGATGCAGTGGTCAAGCGGTTAGCCAACCCAACCTTGTGTTCTCATAAAACCTTTGCACAACCGCTAAGGCTTCCTGGGCAAAGACAAACTTAACTGAAATTCCTCAATTCCAGCATTAGGTGCCTTGAGATGACTGAGATGGCGACGATATGGTTCTTTAACAAGGTTTCATAGTAGTTTCCAAGATATTCACCAATATCAACACATTATGATATGAATTTGGTCGCCACATTTATCGTCGCATGTATGATGTCAAATCTCAGGAATTCGCGCAGTTCCTTAAACAGCGAAGGTCTAAGCTCTGCGAACATTCCCACGTTACGATTGAAAATTCAATTGGCAAGCATATGTTTTCAGTAACTGCTCGCCAGGAAGCTACAATTACAGAAAGTCACTGGTATAGTCCTGTGAGACAGAGTCAGTATACCATAACTCCAGACATGTCTCACCAAAACGCTCAACAGTAGTATCAGAATAACTCTTGTAAACTTTAGCTGGCAGCTCATCCTCGCCCGCGGCTCCTTTTCTTGAAGAGGTTAAATTACTGTTCGGACTTCAGCAACAAACACGATCCTAGTGGGTTTGAAGAAACTGTTTCGGTATATGTCGCATCGGGCACATCCAGGGGTGACGACTCGAACAACTCCGAAAAACACCCTTGCCGACACGAAGATCGCTGTAGAAAGGTCTCCTTGTTTCAGTGATTTCAGTCATCGTTGAATTTCCCATCAGAGAATGCCAAAGAAGTTGACAGGCCTTTTTTGCGTCATCCAAGAGTTGTGACTCAGTTCAATTCCGAGAACATAACTTGACAGTACCAATTTCTGTCGGCTCTCATAGGTCACTTCTTCTGACGACGCAGTGCTCTGATATCTAGGTCTCCCACTATCCCGGCACACTGTGCATCATCTGGTAACTTAATAGTTCTGATTGATTTCCAGTCTTCAGGTCTGTGTGTGCAGTAGCCTAGGCGCGTAGGTGATGCCTCGGTGGTGATACTTCTGGATAGGATTCAGTACTCATACAAGCAAAGAAGCCGAGTTTCATCATTTCTCAGCGATATAAGGTGGTTAGCAAGGTCAGGTGAGACCTGACGTTAAGCACAGTCACCCTATTGGCCTCAGTAAAATCAGCAGGTCGGTTGCTATTACCACGCTCATTACCGATGGCTAGCTTTTGCCGGGCGTAGCAGGTAATTTAGTCAGTCTTTCTGGCCATCGGAAATCCGGGAAAATACACTATATACAAGGACATATTTTGCGCTCCTGGGACGATATAAGCCGGGGCATGTTACGTAGGTCAAAGTCCCCGAGTTATCGGATCCACCGCATCGTACCGAGATAACAGTAGCCCTACATTCTCACAATTCCCCCCCCCCTAAGAGAATGTAATATCAGAACGAGGAAAGACGGCACGATAGTTAAGTTGTGAGTGACAGCTGTAAGTGGACGGACATTATTGATAATGGAAGACAACCGACCAGGACCAGACTCCATTCCAGACAGTGCTTGGAAATAATGTTCCCGGAGTTGTTTAGTTTTGCAGCTATGGTAAGAACAACCTGAACCACCTGGAATGTCGCATGACCCTGCCGCAGGTGGCAATACCTTCGATCCAAAGAGGGCAAAAAGCCGTCCAACGATGAGGCAACACGGCCCAACAGCCAACACTGCGCAGGGTGCCGTGAGGACGCACGAGCCCTTCCCCCATCCCCCGCCTTCCAACTTTCCCATCCCAGCCAATTCTGTCCGTGATCTTCTGGTGTGCACACCTCTCCCACAGTCTGCATGGCTTAACCAGGCCCCACATCCAAAGGAAGGTGAGACCTTTACGCTCTGCATTTTTAAACCGTAGAAAGGATACACCAGTCTCTGATGGCAAATAGTTGATTGTGATAGTTGGAATGTCCAACAGCTGATATAGCCCTCCATAGAGCGTGTCATTATCTTTCGTGTTAATCCATTTCTGACTTATCAAGATAATTTATCTTTGCAAAGCTTACAAATGTCATGAACATGCATGAAGGTATAAGCAATAAAAAGTAAACTTAATACTTACTCACGGAGAGGAAGATGTAGAGAACGACCACAAAGTAAATTATAATTTGTGGTGCGTAATCATGGAGGTAATTCGGTCCGCGGTAGTGCACAACAAAAACCCGTCTTTCGTGGGCGTCTGAAGGATCGGCATGAATGTCGGCTGTGGAGCGCTCATGAGCAATAAAACGGCTGTCCGGAAAGGCCTCCAGTAGCCTCTTTCGCAGATCGCTAACGTAGCTAAAGCGGGTCAAGAAACGTCGAAGAAGTGAACTATCCAAGGATGGCTAGGGAACTAGTCTTATCAACGCTGGGAGATGAAAAGCGACCTTACGCATCATGATACTTATGAAAGGGGTCATGATAGGTATGGCGGTGACTAGGATAATGATGGCGGTGTTGGCAGAAATGGCTGCTATAGTGGTTATGAATAAAGGACGTGGTGGAATGGAGTATAAGATGAATTAAGGGACACTCGAAAAACCAAACCCACTCGATTTCTCAGTGAACTCCAGAGCGGCTGTTGACGGCTTATTCATCATTAATCAAAAGCACCGAGCATGGTAGAGGAATTCACCTAAACAGTTTACTTTCAGACGAATATATGATGCCGAAACTGCAAAGCGTGGCCGCGGGGACACAATCTTTTTGGGAGTAGACTGCTTGAACTGACAAATGTTGGTTGCATAGTGTTCGAAATGACAAGAAAAGTACTTTGCAACTTCATAAACAATGCACTTATTAAATTTAGAATAAGTTCAGTAAAGAATGCCCATCTGAGCCATTTTGGCTTCCGATCTGCTCCAATAGGAAAGGTAGACCGTTGCCCTAGACAAGAAAAAACAAATGTGAACCCGTAATTACGTAAACAAAACGATGATAAACGCAGATATACAATGGCCAAAATACAGCTAAGGGTGTGGTAGTGATAAAGAAATTAAGGTAAAACATTATGTGAAATTTTAAAATGGAAGTTCGACGCACTAGATACGACGTTTGTACACGGAGTAGGAAAATATGGACTCCTACTAGTGCTTTTAGAAGCCCATCTGTCAGTCATTTTAAGAAAAGTCTAATACTTATATGAAAGAGCATGCTAAATGTCTGCAGACTACTGCTTGAGAAAGGCGAACAACGTTCAAATGACGGAAAAGAAAAGACGACGTCAATCAGTCATATATCAGTGTTGTGAAAACCACGGCGGATAAGCAACCTCACGAAACTTGATTACCAAAATCTAGATGGTTAGATGGGAGTATCTAGAGCGTTGCGTGTTTTACTCAGTAGCTCCACGGGTTATGGAGAAGGCCTTAAGAGCACTTTGGGCGGAAATCGACATTTTTGCATCCACCCGGTTTCTTATGCTAGGAACTTCCGTAGCTTACAGCTGCGATGTTGTTCATGTTTTACTTGTACGGGCATTAATCGAACAGATCAAGGTTTGACCGAGCGGCCGTTGGCAAACAAAACGGAATTTTCTCGACCGCGTAAATCAGGGACGGCAAACTGCAGATAGGAAGGCTGTATTCGAAAACTTTTTTGAAATTTGTGCGATGTTGTGACCTGAGGCGCACCAACAGTGGTGCATGCAATCTTTTATTTCATCATAAGGGCATATACAAATCTGACAGAGGCTATTGCCGAATTTCTGACCAGGTCCTGTCGAACTTAACTTCCGCGCGTATGGTAAGGTGTCTTTAGTACGGGAAGCCGGGAAGCTGAACTACTTCCACCTCAGCTGTCTTCGCAGAATGTCAAAGCTGAGGGAACAGGACAGGATCCCCGACATGGGAGTCCTAGGAGGCATCTGAATCCTCAGTATCAACGTCACACTGAGGCGACTTCAAAAGCGCTGGCGTGGCCACCTCGCGAGGATGGTTGACAAGCGCTTACCCGAGAGCATTTTCTATGGCATCGTCGTTACGGACGTTCGCCGATATGGAGGACAAACAGGGCGCTACAAGGACACCTCGAAAATTGCTTGAAGAGATTACGAATCATACCGAAGACCTGGGAAGACCTCGTACAAAACCGACTGGCCTGGAGAAGTGCTGTGAAGACCAAAGCAGCAGTCAATTACGTCAACCGGATCACCACTGTCATAGCCAAAAGAAAGGCTATCAAGCCGCACGCTCAGAAGACCTTCAACCGTAACATCACAACTCTCAACGTGTCCATGATGTCAGCGGGCATTCCGCGCGACAATCGGCCTAGCCTGACGTCTTCGGACCCAAAGCAAAAACACGACAGCTCCACCTACCGACTTCAGAAATATCTCCATCGATACTCCTGCAAAAATGATACGTCGCCTACGGTGGCAGCGACCACCACCATCCCTATAATGCCTGCTACAACTCCCCCCAAGACGGCAACGATGACTGCCACCGCTTTCACTCCCGCCACTGGCAAGAAAACTCACAACGACCCACCAGCCATCAATCGCGACGTTACTATGACCACCCCCACAACAGGAAGTTCGGACCTTTCCCAACATGTCCTCACTGCCGCCGCACCTTCACATCAGGCATCGGCCTGGTCGGTTACCTGCGAGTTTTTAAAATTGAGACCGGCGAACCAGTGCCCGGAAAACCGGCATGAACCCACTGCGTCCGCCGTCAGATTCTACACTATCCAGATACTGTCAGTTATTGGGTGGGTCTAACTGCTAGCATAAGCATTTACAAAGGTAAAATTCATCGCAATATCTACATGGTAAGCACACGTATAAACCTGTCCCATACCAAGCACCACATGTACGGAATAGGTCCTTCACACGTGCGCGGAAAGCGTGTCCTTTGGTTCCTTCTGTTTGGCCTCTTTAGCACTCTAACACATGTGAGAGCCGAGCGGCCCACCCCCTTTGTGCGAAATCCTGCTGTGTTGTGCGGAACCAGGTCGTGTGGGTGCCACGCGTAGACGAGTGGTTGATAATACTTCGTTTCTAAAGTATTAAGGCGACAAGCAACGCAGGACGACTAAACAGACTTTGTTCGAGCACCACCGGCGTGAAAGTATTATTTGATGTTGTTATAAAGCATGTGAATTTTTTATTTCTTATATGTACGAATTCTGCTTGCACCAAACAGTTTGTATTCTTACCTTTTGATTCATACGAGTAGTTGCACTTATGTATGAGCAAATATGAAACGTTTTTGTGCACACTCGATCGCAAGACAAGTCGACTACATAATTTGTCGTCCGGTACATGTCCATGACCAAGATTCTACGTGGTTTTTAATCGGCCCTATAATATAATGAAAGGATACAAGCAAAGGGTTCTCATGCCGGAAAAAAGCGTAACCGCGGCTTTGCTTCCGATGCAGGGCGATACTGGTTAAAGTTGGAATTTGAACACGAAGAGGCATGGGACGACAGGTATCACCATAGATCGTATTTTTATGGGTTCCCGTGGCAGTGAACGCTTTTGATGAAGCCGTTTAAACCCATCGCCTCCTCGCAGGTTGAAAAGTCAAAAATGCATCTAAGTCGAACGGAATATTCAAACATACTGTATCTGAAGGCGATATGAGACACATTTTGGTCACATGATATAGTACTTCACTAGACTAACTCATGCTAACACCACTTGACATAATAGACCTGACTGAATTATCAACAGCTACAGTAGCTCACCCGGCGGTCTTACAGAGAATCAATTATAAGCTCTTTGGGAAAGATTAACAAGTTTTATTGTAAATTTTCGATCTTGGTTTCCCAAGTCGTCTTCAGACGTGAAGTAAGTGTGCAAAACAGTCAACATTTAAACATGCCGAATCAATTATAGAGAACTTGTGTCCTGTATTCATAATGTGTGATGTTCTGTAGGAAAGTTCAAGTTTAAGGTGGTGTATTAGTTACAGCCTTAGCATTTTTATACCTACTGGCTGACCCATTACTCTCCGCTTATTAGACAGGATGAGGAAGAAAATTGGTCAAGAGACTCACTCGATATGGAAGTCATTGAGTATAACTGTGGTCGCAAACGCATTCACCGTGGGTTGACTGTAAAATCGAAGTCTTTTTAAGCCCGTGTGGAGGCGAGGGATGCCGTAAAGTATGTCCAACAGACCTTGATTGTCAATCCACCGCAATCGCTCATTCAATTCTAGGTCATCTAGTGTAAAAAGGTTGTGGGCGCTCTTCCAGATAAGACTCGGTGAGAGAATGGCACAGTCGGAGAGGGAGAAAGAAGGATTCGGGATGCTGATTATACGAGATGAGGTCTTAGGGGAATTCTGTTTGGATGACGCCTTTGCGGAACCCTCACTGGTCTCGTTTTCGTTCCGAATTAGGTCCTTCATCTAAAAAGAGTAGCACAGGTGGATAGCGACCCACATGGCAGAGAAATAGGACGGAACTGGAAGTAAAGCTGAGAAGACCTGTTGATATTTTACCAAGCTTTGTATTAGCTGGAAAAATACAAATATTCAGTCCTGGGGCTTAGAAAACTAACACCAGTTCAAAAACAGAAAAAAAACAAAAAACAGGCTGGCAGGGGGACTTAGCGTAACTATTTTGAGGATTTCAAGTGAAACAGTGCGTATGATACTTAACTGCTTCTGAACAGCGAGCAAAAATGCTGACCGGGCCGATTTCAAAATCCACTACACTGATTACCAGTGGGCTCATGTATGGCAAAAGTTCGCCGAGCCGTCAACATCTGCCGTCCGCCCGAAGTTCTATTTTCTAACACCGAAGACAGTCGGAGCCAGCATTCTGTCAAAAGTGCCCCCGCGGAGGCCAATTGGAGCATATATTTTGAAAAACGGCGTCAAAGTTAATAAAACCCCGGGTAGGCAGTGCCGGACCCAGCCAGCCATGGAGATAGT
>CACRXP010000119.1:738093-765283 GCA_902702965.1 Spirometra erinaceieuropaei
CTAAGGTAGATATGCTGTCGTAGGATGTCACGCGCGGAGGTACCCATGAGACACTATTTAGGCCGGATAGATCAAGCACGACTAGTGCAATGGCAAGTAAAAGCAGGCGATGCACTGGCGGTCCCCAGTAAACACACTTATCGTCCTGGCGGATACTTCTACTGACCCCCAGCCTGACATTGAGCTCGCATCTGTGGCTTCTTGAAGCCACAAACCCGTAAGTTTCCAACGATTGGCGGGTTTAACCAGATGAGGATTTCCGTGGTGCGTACGTCTACACATCCAGTAATCCCCTTTAATAGCCCCTATCCTCCGTTCCTGCCCCCCCCCCCAAAAAAGAAAAGTCCTACGGAGAAGGCGACACGTTGTTCCGCATGTGACTGCTCACTCCGGCAGCCAGGAGTGTTCATTCGTTGGAAGACAACCTAGTGGCAAAACGACCAGAAAGAAAGAGAACTCAGATCGCCGTTAACTGGACCGTTACAAGGCGAAGATTACGGCTCTCAACGAGACCCGCTCCTCCGAACAAGGACAGCTAGAGGAAATGAGTGTCAGCCACGCCATCTGCAGCGGACGACCAGAGTTAGAGCGACGAGACGAGGGGGTGTCTTTGTCATCAGGGATCACATCGTGAGACGGCTGTTTTACATTTGATAGGGAATCACGGATTGTCTCGTGACTATGGCGTAGCCACCTAGAGAGGAGACAGCACCCCCTCCCCAAATGACAAGCATCGGCGTCGTAAAGGACAAAATATATGAATACCCGCACACCATTCTTGCGATTGTGCCAAGAGCAGACAAACTGACCGGTATTAGTGACTGCAGGATTCGTGCAGACACAGACCACGCTGTCTTGGTAGTGGTAGGATGCAACGAAACCCGCAGCTGCAACGGCATCCCTCAGTTGCAGGTATGCACAGAAGACGATTTTCTCCTCATTAGTGACTTTCGCCGACTTCCAAACTGTGAGAAGACAAGGGTGACTGAGCCCACGTTCGTGCCACTTACGACTGCCATTCTTCGTTTCCGTCAGGAGACGGGATAGGCGCGATGTGCAGATGACAAAGACGATGCGTGACGACGAATGATAGATAGAACACCTCAATGTGATCTTATTATGATGTTTCATGTCCAACGCCGCAGGCGTCGGTCTTATGGTAAGAAAGCGCCAAGTAAGTTATACAATGCAATGTTAGACACAACTGAATACGGATTGGATTTTAACAACAGAGTGACATCAAGCTGGAACGACTAAAGGCGCTGAAGACGGATAGGGAGGAGGAGGAGGAGAAGGAGGAGGAGAAGGAGGAAAAAGAAGAAGATTGTGGTGGGAGCAATTGGAGGAAGTTGCAGGAGACCACACACGTCGCTTCTCGCAACACTATGGAGGCACAGGGGGGGGCAGCTTCGGCAATGATTTGACGAAAACGACAAAGACTGACTTACTTACATGCCCTTTATACAGCTGTGGTTTTGCTGGTCTAGAAGACCTCCATAATGTCACTGATTTAAATCTCCACGCCTGACGATCAGCAGAAGCAAATATGAAGGGCCCGATCTATTTTTTTCCCCCAGCGACGGGGATCAAATGTCGAATGTCCAGGAACCACTTTAATGTCCTGACGAACTGTGCCGAGCCAGGTTTCGAGTTGGTCTCCTTGTCGACCCCTCCAGCTAGGCTCATGGGGTGGACAACGAAGAATGCGCCCAAACCACCTCAGTCGTCTTTCTTAGATGGCCTGAGATATCCCCGCTGCCGCAGAGTGCGAGCTACCCCATTTGCCCAGATCTGCTGCCGCGGATCGTCACGCGTGGAGAGGTACAGTTCGGGACATCATAGAGGCCGAGTAGATTAGGCATGATCGCAGCGGTACCAAGTACGAGTAAGTACAAGTACACGGAGCTAGTGTACTTCATTCGAGAGATGGTCCTCGGGCAGCGGTGGTTATTAATCTCCCGTTCTCGTCTATCTTCCCCGCGCACAGTCCAGCATTCATAGCCGTACATAAGTATTGACCGGACGGATGTCCGGTGTCGCATCAGGTCCGTATATACTTTCTAAGGATTGTGAAAATCCTGTGAGTACTATCGATTCGGGAGACGATGTCTTTACTCTATCCACTCGGCAGCATCCTCATCCCGGGGTACTTTAAAGTGCCGACTTCTTCAAATTGACAGCCATTAAACGCAAAGACTGCCCGAGATCCACAACAGACACCCACTAGGATTTTATATTACAGCAAAATAGGGGGCGGCAGGGATCACAGTTGGCGCGGCGTGAACCTGCAACTGGGCCTACCGCCGCACCCCGATTGTTATCAGTTGTTATGGTGCGCATTCAAGATGACGCCTGCCAGTATCCCCGTGCTGGTCCAACGCACCTACCGCGCGGCCCCGTTCAGGGTTGCTAACAGACGTGTCCTCGAAGTTGTTGTGGGAATGATGCGGGCCGTAATGGACAAGTTCAGCTTTGGGGGCGAAAAGGGGAAGTGTAGTCGCTTCGCGACGCGAATATACAGAGTGGGTGAAAGTAAAGCCTCAGAATTCCCCTTGTCACGAGACTCCTTCAGAAATGTTCCACATAGGACAGCCGACTTCGTTAAGGCGATTCGATATGCCCCCGAAGTGGTCAGCAACGCTTCCGCTAATCGACAAAAATAAGTTCTGAGCAGCTTACCAGTGTTTACCAAATTGCTCTCACTTTTAAAGTAGAGGGTGGTGAAGAATAAATGGTCGGTGTGGTTTACGTGTCCAGGGTAGTACCCCTCATGTCCATACCAGGTCCCCTTTCGAATGGCATGCGTCAAAAGCAGTACTTAGTGACCAACTTAGTGGCCAACAGTCCCACAGGGGCATACTATCATAGTGCTCATAATCTTGTTCATTGCATCTATAAGTCCTTCTTGTAGTATAGTTGTAGTGGTGGCAACCGAGCAGAAAATTGACTTTCGCAGACGCAAAACATGAAGACGCGGAAAGAAAGTATGTGCATACTAACGGACTTAAGAGAATAGCAGTCTCTTATTTGATGCTTTATTCGGAATTTACAATACAACTGTTAAAGGGTCAGGGATTAAAAATAACGGTGGCGATGGTGAGATGAGTTCCAATCCGGAAGAACTGTTTTCAGAGAACAGAACCATTTGACTCCGAAATGTCTGCGAATCCGCAAACACTACTGGGGCCTTTTACTCCACATGTGTAGCGTCAATAGGCAATGGCAGATGCGTACATGTCGGACAGAAAATCAAATGAATAAGTTAATTGCTAACCAAGAGTTAGTATGGGGGCGATGGTACGGTACCTAACCGGGCGATTAAAGGCTTTCCAGTTTATATGAAAACAAAGATCGAAATTTGACTGACTTTAGGCGTGATTATGAGGCCGTCCACAAGTAACGTATTCTTTGTCGGAATATACTGTCGTCACAGAAGGGCATCAGACGTGATTACATTATGTAGGTCTAGCGCAAACAAAATGAGATCGTTGGGAGAAGAAATCGATTACAGTGCAAGCGCACGCATTCGACCGCTGCGTTTCGTCCTGGCGCCGTGTTGGGATGGTCCTGCTAGGGCTTTCGATAAACGAGTTAACAATGTAAGCGGGTACCAAACTGGGTTCAATGGTAAATATGCACGGATACGGCGGTCGCAAATCAGGCCTGTATATCTGCCCATACCAAGATATTTCAACTTTGTGGAAAATGATCGCTTAAGGCGAATGAGCCTAAATCTGTAGTCGGAATTTTCTCAAACAGGTGGATTGAAGACCTGTGTACAAGCAGTTTTTATCTTGGTATTGCGTTTCTTGGGAATGTGCCCGCATAGTACCTTAAGAATTCACTAGCATTGATAATTTCTTTGATTACTTACAAGTGAAAAAGTCTAAAATCGACGGTACTTTCAGCCGTCCGCACTTGCCTTTCTGTTCCATCATGTCCGCTTTCCAGTAGGTTAAAATCACATTTTAATAGAAATTATTAACAGCCTGCAACTGGACCTTGGCTAACACCGGCTAGTATTCTACTTTAGACCACTTCGCTTACATGAAAAGTGGTCGTAGACGCAACAAACGAACAGTGCCCGCACTAAATGGTTCGCGGACACAAGAGGAAGTGGTTAGTTTTATAACGATAACTGGTAGCCTGATAATTGTCCTAAACTTCAGGACTCAAGTGCCACTAACATAAGCGCGAACGTTTACATCGATCCACTGCCGACTTGTGACCGTTAGCATCAAGCTAGAAAGACGTCATGTCAATTTTAAGTTCTGCATGTTTCCCCGAGTCCTCACAGCACTGCTGACTAATCGACATCCAGCGGATTCTACATGTCAAGCACCGTCATATGAGGGCTTCAAATAGGTAATTGCAGTTAGTGAAAAGCTACATGCAGTTGCAGGCGCGCACACGAGCAATAAAGACATTGGCTACTTTCCAGACCACAACTTCACCCGAGGCCCCGTACAGCTGTCAAGAAATTTGGTAGGCCGGCCTTCGTGCTCGAATTCGGATTTTTCAGAGTTTCATGAATGCCTAGCCAATGAATTTCGAAAACAGCTAACGTACCAATAGTTTTCCACAAGACGTCGCAATGAGATTCCTACCTCTTCTGTTTTGGCGGTCAAATTACAGACGACTTCCCCCAGGGCATCTTTTATGCGCATTTTGAAAATGAAATTTGCGTCCATGTGAAGGAGGGCCTCCGGCAGTCAAAAGCAGGAGTCAACAGTGGGTAAACGACTTATTACCTACGTTACGCAGTGCTATGGTTTTTCGCGAAGTCAAGTGCGACCGGGCACGCTAAAATATCTGAGTTGCAGACTACACTCACGAGGCATCTCAAAAGGTCGCTGCACGCCCGAGGTAAACGGATACCAAAAGTCTCTAGGATTGTCAAGTTGACTGGTAGTTGTTTAAGACCTACTTCTAGCTCCCCTAAGGAATATATTGCACGGTAACCGAAGGTTTTCCAACATTTTTTTCTTGCGGGGATGCAGATACGAACATTCATTCGCGCAGACGTTTCTTTAGGAAGCGACAGAGCAATTTCGATATGAAGCTGTGAGAGTTAGGCGACATGGCTTCTTCGCTGTCGGTGGACTTGATGTACTAAACGCAATTCCTCTGCGAAGAGATCGGAAAACTGCTAATGGGGAAGGAAGATCCGTGGAAAACTGGCATGTGTGCAAGAGCACTCGTCGCGATGGTAGGACCGTCTCCCATGAATGAACGTGAATTCAAGGCAAAGGGACAGCAAGACTTGGGTTTGAGTAAGACTGGATGACATAAGCTGAAACGCCAGAAATGGCCAGCATATGGGAGAACGCAGTCTCCATGTGCCGAATTCGGCCAACGAGATTTTAGAAATCTTATGCAGCCTCCCCCCGCAAGCACGCAAGAAGAGCCTGGTATAGGTCCTCCCGGGGATTGATCAGGAATTATATGCAGTATCGCAAAGAACAGGGTGGCCAATACGTACGTGACTGTAGTCACAAAGGATTTAAGGCGCGCAGACGCGCCATGCAAACGACGTAAGCACAGGCAAGAACAGCTGACGCAAAGCCGACTTGGAATTGCCCGCCGGGCCCATCGTGTGACCAAACAATTGTAGTGACCGAGCGAGGGGCGGTTGTCGGATCACAGATTATGAAGGAAGGAGATGATGGTAACTCGAACTCAGATGGTCCAGCCGATTGGAAGATAGGTCTAAAAGGACTTGTATTCCAGAGTGGACGGGATCGGGATGAACAGGCAAACGGAACATAGGATAAGCAGCACAGGTGATAAAAAGACATAAGTTTATTCGAGTATACAAAAATTGAAAACTAATGACGAGGCTAAGGAAGAACTAAAATTACAATGGAAGGATTTGGCGGGAGGAGTCGGCGGTTATTCGTCGGCACGTGGCTTCGGAAGCGTAGCTCCTGCAAGGTAAACGGAAGAAGAATGCCTCTTACATGACAGTTCATTAAAGCACTCAGAGTCGGGTCCCTTGCCAGATCTCCGGCTGTTACATAGCCGCCCCTAAGGTGAAGCACTGTCCTCAGTGCTGAGATCGACGGAGGATGAGAGGACGGTTACCTCAATGGCGACCGGGGGGACCTGGTCAGCAGGGAGGATGGGCAAAGTGTCGGGGAGCAGGTTGGTAGGCAAACTTGATAAGGCTTAAGCTTATCGAAGTGTGCGATGAAGGGGCGAGCGTTATGGTAGATGGCGTCACGGATAGGCAGGGTGGTGTGTGAGGCGGTGTCTAAGACGACGAAGGGTCCTTGTCAGGGGTAGTGGAACTTAGCGGAGGTTCCGCGTGCGTGTGAAGGGATGTAATACATGACAAGATTGCTGATTTGATGTTTAACGCCGGATGAATGTCGCTCATGCTGTTCCTTTTGATGGAGCGATGAACTTCCTAGGGTCGTCCGGGCCGCTTTATGTGCTCTGTGGATGATCTCGCGCAGGCGTGTGGCGTTATCAGTGGAGTGGTTGTATCGGGTCTGGGTAAGGGGTAGAGGAGGTCGATCGGTAGGCGTATGTCTCGCCCGGTTCGTAGGTACTGGGAAGTGAAACCGCTGGAGGAATGGACGAATCCGCGGTAGGCTAGGGGACAGAAGGGCAGGTGTACGTCCTAGTCGTGCTCGTGGCTGTCCTTAGAAAAAGCGAGTAGTAAGTTGTGCAACGTTCGATTCGTGCGCTTCACAAGGCCGTTTCCTTCCGGGTGGTAAGGGGTGGTCAATGTTTGACATATCGGGAAGGTATCACAGACATCCTAGAATGACTCTAAGTCAAAATTGTTGTCACAGTCTGAATGGAACGCTTACTGAGCTCCTCAGCGGCTTATCCACGTGCCCTATCCTCGGATGGACTCTGATGAATGTAACAGACCGCATCTGGGTTCTTGTCGCCTGGAGACTGGTTGTCATCGTGCCCTTACAGAATGCGATCCATCGGCGGTCTTGACAAAGCCTTCTATATTCGCCATATACTAGTAGTCTGGTCGCATCTCCCTTTCCCCATGCTCGGATGGACTCGGCTGAATGAAACCGACCGCATCTGGGTTCCTATCGCCTCGGGACTGATCTTCATGATGCCCTCACTGAATGCGCTCCATCGACGCTCTTGGCGAAGCCTTCTATATTCGCCATATACTAGTAATCTGGTCGCATCTCCTTTGCCCTATCCTCGGATGGACTCTGATGAATGTAACAGACCGCATCTGGGTTCTTGTCGCCTCGAGACTGGTTGTCGTCGTGCCCTTACAGAATGCGCTCCATCGGCAGTCTTGACAAAGCCTTCTATATTCGCCATATACTAGAAGTCTGGTCGCATCTCCTTTCCCCCATGCTCGGGTGGACTCGGTTGAATGAAACCGACCGCATCTGGGTTCCTTTCAGCTCGAGGCTGGTTTTCAATTTCGCCACTTATTTTTTTATTCAAGGCGATACAGGCCCGTCCTGACCGACCCGCCTACGTACCATTTTATGAAATCCGTTACACAATGCCATATACAGCTGACATTTATTTCGGCCATGTTGATGTCAGACTATATTACATTCTGTACCGCCACGTGCAGGCCAGTCCTCCCTGTATTTTTCTGATGCTGTTTTTTTGAGGGTTTTTTTTTCTCCTGTTAAATTACTTCAATCATTTTTAAATTTTGCTTTGAAGTTTTTTTTCACCCCTCGTTTTTCATTTTCATTTTGCTTAACGGACTTCTAATCTCAAAAACTATGTATTGCACTTTGTACAGATTTTGCCTACCTCGTCTAAAATTTGCATGTAAATTTATTTTTACTTGCTTTGATGGGACCCCGACGGGTCTTTAATAAAAATAATTGAATCAATTGAATTGAATTGAATTGGATGTATAAGCAAATAATGTCTTCAAGGGCGGCAGTCAAAAGTTTGGTATCTTAAACAGATGCTTTAAAAATAAGTAATTTCGAGGAAGAGAATGTGGATCGTAAACAGTCTCGGCAGTCCATAAATGGGCGGCATGCCATGCCAGTAACCAAGACAGACGTCAGTACGCACGGTGCATCGACGACAAGTACCACTTAGGTTAAGGGAGAGTTTTCATACTACTTTTGAATTAGAAAATTTTAAAATTAATAGTGTTTATTAAGTTGTCTATTTGGCAACTTTCGGGGATACGAGAAGGGTAGCTTTTTCATAATTTACGCAGAAGATTTTCATGCTGCTTAAGTAGATAAAAACTCTAAGTATATTTGCATAAAATCCGTCGAATAAGGCCTATTTATAGTAGGTTTAAAATAAATTACCGTGTCTTCTGCCGGTGACAGACTAGGGCTCACCTCTGAGGTGTCTGTTACTCGAAGTTGCTGAATTGTTGGGTTAAATCAGATCATGCGAATTACCTTCTCAGCGGCTTCCCTGCGTCTGGACCTACCGCAGTACCTGTCTCTGGCTCCGTGGAACGAGGTAATGGTGCATTTTCTTAGTTCCTCACTTGGGAACTTGCCGAATGTTGGGCTTAACCTTATAGCGTCTATGGATGTCAACTTGAAAACGACCTTTTATTTGTCGATCCTCACCAGCAGAAGCTGAGACAGAGGGAGGGGACCGAACAAGATAATCAGCAGATTTTTAACGAACTGGCGCTCATTTTGTACCTCAACAACCAACAGCTGTTTAGCCTAGAAGTCATTATAGGTATGCAGTCAAATTCGTGAAGTTTCCACCTCCTGTGCGGTGTCCGTTTCAGAACTTAGCCGAGAAACGAACTTATTGTAGTCCTTTTCAGTGCACAGTGGCAGAGTTTGAATTTTTGTTCTGTCCGGCGTCAACGGCGTTTACCTGCACAGCTCCCAGAATATCGGCTAAGGCTGCTCTTAGTTCTTGTATTTCATTAAAGTTAGGATGAGCCCGTTGGGCCAAAAAATCTACTTTCCTATAATGTGGTTGTTAACGTCACTGTGAATATCCTTATCAATGGCGCTCCAGTTATTTGTGAATCTGCGAACAGCAATGTTGTGTGGCAGAATAGGTAGATTTATCCATTGGCATCCTAAACAGTAAATTACTAAAGTACAGGTACTGGTAGGAGACAACCAGTGCAGGCCGGGTTGGCCTACTCCTCGCCAGCGAGGCGCTTGGCAGATCTTCGTCTTGTCTTGCCCTTCAAGTCATTTGAGACAGTTAGGATTATTGGAGGACTGGTGGTGGCGTTGGCCTGTCCAGCTCAGTTTATTGAGGGAAATGTAGGTTTTAACCTTTAAACTCCCTATTTGTTTACAGGCAACTGAAAAATCGCAGAAACTGGAAAAGGTATCATAAAGGTAAAAAATAATCGGAAAAGCGCCAACTCTGTAAAGGTAAAAAAAACTGTCTTGAGTGGCACTGGTACGAGCAGTATTAGAGTGGTCGTTTCGAGTGCAAGGAAATAAAAAATATCCCCAGTGGCAAAAGTTGCATAGGTGCATGTCAGTAAGCGTAGGCGATGGGTTGGAGACAATAAGGAATTCAATTCGCAATGTTACTGAAAGATAGTGAGTAGTAGTATAACAACGTGATTTGTCAAGGTTACGGGGGTCGGGTGGTAATTTAGTGAACACTGATATAAAAATCCAACTTCCCCGTAAAGACCTCGACGGAATCTGATAGAACTACACCCGGAGGCAGGACGTTCCAAGCTTCATGCACTCTGTTAGAAAAGAAGAACCTTCGTGTATGCAGCCTGACCTTGGTCACACGTATTTTGAATGGATGACCTCGTAGGTTTGTGGTGGTTGCTAGCTCGAAGAGGACTCCCTGTACGAGGGAACGGTCGTGACCGCGTATTATACGGAAGGTTTGTATCAGGTCCCCCGTAAATGCCTGTAACTCAGGGGAAAAAGATAAAGGTGAGCTAACTTTGTTCAGTTCAGTTCAGTTTATTGAGGGAAATAGGCGTAAGTCTTTGAGTACCCTATTTGCAACGTTAAAAAATGTGGGGTGTACAGATAGATGTTCTGGGCTGAAATAGTTCGAACACGCCCATAATGGTGGGACAAAATTAGAAGGATTTACAGGGGGTGAGCTCGACTTCTCATCGCTCTTGGTCATTTCGGAAAATAAATATGTCCAGATTCTTCTTAAAACTTTGTATGGATGGTGACATCACAACATCTGCGGGAAGCTCATTCCATGGTTTGACCACCCGAAACGAGAAGGAGAACTTCCGCACATCCCGCCGTGCCTGCTGAGTGCGCAGTTTTAACGGGTGACCTCGGAGGTTTGTCGTGGTAGCAAATTCAAAAAAGTCCTCGTAGGCCAGACTGAAATCCAATCCCTTTGCAATGCAGAAGGCTTGCAAGAGATCTCCGCGAAGTTGCCTGTAACTCAAAGGAAAGAGGTTCAGATTTACTAGGCGGGTTGCATAAGGAAAGGAGCTTTGACCCCTAACCATCTTCGTGGCTCTACGCTGGACTCTTTCGACGCAGTTTTGATCCTGAACAGCCCACGGCCTCCAAGCTTGTATGCCGTACTCTAAATGAGGCCGGACGAATGTTCCGAATGTCTTAGAGAAAGCTTCTTCGTCAAAGTCCATAAACGCACGCTTGATGGCGTACAGTACGGACATTGCGCTTTTTGCCACCGTCGAACAGTGGGCGGATGGTTTTAGGGAACTCGTCGTAAGCACACCGAGTTCCCTTTGGGCTTCGACCTCTTGTACGGTTGAACCGCCCAGAAAGTAGTATCTTGTGCTGGCGGATCTGGCTGTGTTGCCTAGGCGAAGTATGCTACATTTGGCAGCGTTGAACCGCAGGAGCCAACGGTTTGACCACTCCTCCAACCGATTCAGGTACATCTGCAGTCTGTCTTCGTCAGCAGGACCCCGAATTACACTCCATATCTTCATGTCATCCGCAAACACTGCTACTTCACAGTCTAAATCTCTTGGGGCATCGTCCGCGTAGATAAGGAACAAAATGGGTCCCAGAACTGAACCCTGGGGGACACCACTATCGACCATAGCCGGATCAGATTTTCCCTGACCGACGCACACAACCTGGTGTCGACCCACAAGGAAGTTTTCGATTCATTTAAGGAAGTTGCCACCGATCCCTATTTTTTCAGCTTATGTAAGAGCCTTTGGTGTGGCACAGTTTCGAAAGCCTTCTGGAAGTCGATGAAGGCTATGTGGACCGCGTACCTGTCGTCGAGAGCTCGGGTCCAGCTCTGGAGAGATTGCAGCAAGTTTGTCGTGCAGGATCTTCCTTTTCGGAACCCATGTTGGCATTTCGATAGCAGGCCGTGAACTTCCAGGAATTGCATCAGTTCAGTCTTTATGATCCTTTCCATAAGTTTGCAGAGAATGCTTGTCAAGCTTATGGGCCGGTAATTTGTCGTCGCTGCCCTGTTACCTCCTTTGTGTAGCGGAGTAATATGCGCCAGCTTCCAATCGACAGGAAGTGTTCCAGTGTCAAATGACGTTTGAAAGAGCATTGACAAAGGCACAGAAAGCTCACTGGCAATTTCCTTGAGAAGCTTGGATGGAATCTCGTCTGGTCCTGGCGACTTCGATTCGGTCAATGCCTCTCATTCTCTTCTGACAATGCCTTCTGAGAAGAGTATATCACTGAAGCTTCAAGTCGGCAGTTCTTCTGTGGAGGGAGGAAGGAACCTTGCCTAGTTTGTGTAGACTGATTGGAAAAACCGTGAAAAAACGCAGCTTTATCCCTATTATCAGCGATCTCAACGCCATCAGTAGTCTTTATCAAGGGAATATGATGCCTGTTCCTTGTAGTTCGTCGGAGGTAGCTGTAGAGCAATTTTGGGTTCTGCGTTGCTTTTTGTAGCAAGTTCTTCTCGAATTCCCGCCGCGTCTGCATTATCAGCTTCCTCAGTTTGTTCCTCTGTGTCTTGTAGGTGTTGAAGCATTCAGCTTGTCTAGTGACGCAGTATTTTCTCCACAACTTGTGCTTCCTGTTGATTTCTTTCTTGAGGTTGCTATTTAGCCACCCAGGGCGTTTGTTCAGTCTTTCACTAGTCAGTGGGCAGTGGTTGTTGATGAGCTGCAGAAGGATATTCTTGAACAGCTCCCAGTCATCGTTGGCACTTCCCGTAAACAATGAGTCCCAGTCAAGACCGGATAAATCTGCCCTCATCTGATTGAGGCCGCCCCGCCAAACATTACGCCTTTTGTGGTCTGGAGTATGTGAAATGGAGAACAACGAATAATCCCACATAAGCACTACGCGGTCACTTCGGTCAAGGGGCGGCATGGAGGTGATCTCGTCTATGCTGTCTGGTGTTTTCGTAAAGACCAGATCCAGGCAGTTTGCCCTTTGTCCTTCACGTGTTCTCGTTGGGAACATTACATGTTGTGTGAGGCACGCATTTAATGTTTTGCTCAACAGGCGGTAATCGAATGCTGATTTTGAACCTGACGCTTGGAGGGTATTCCAGTTTGTTCCTGGTGCGTTGAAGTCGCCCGTGATCATGATGTTAGGTCGACTGGAAAATTTCTCCAACTGCTCCAATAGTTGAGTGTCTGCGATTCGGTCTGTTCTAGGTGGTCGGTAGACAGTGAGGACATCGAGACACGGCGAACCGGTAGCCTTGATGGTCAACCAGATAGCTTCCGTATTGCACGCAAACTTGGTGGTGTTATCCGACACTTTCAGACCTTCATTCACATACACAACGATACCACGACCCTGACGATGTTCCCTGTCCCTCCGATAAATTTGGTATCCAGGCAAGGCTACTTCGTTATCGCTAATATTCCCGGACAGCCAGGTCTCAGTTACTGCTAAAACATCTGGAGACAGCTCAGCAAGGCAAAGTTTTAGTTCGTCTAGTTTCGATATGAGGCTTTGGGCGTTCGTGTACAAGCACCTCAGTTCAGCACCAGCCGAATTTCCCGTTGCATTTGTTACTGCTGTGAGCATTACTCCGTTATCGCGGACGTCGTGTTCTCTAGGCTCTTCCGTTACCTGATTGGTTCCGTTTACATGCCTTGTTTCAGTCAGATCACTGGACGCTATGGGCTCACTTGTGTTGGCGCCTTGATCAGGTGGTTCAACGAAGGTGTCTGCTTTAGCTGAGCAGCTGTCGTCGTTCGTAGTATTACAGGCTGGTTCCACTGAAACGGCATATATTTCCGAACTACCTTCCCCTTGAAGATAGCCAGATTGTGTTCGCCATCCTTCAGTCTTGAATTTAACTCCAAGACAAGTTCCCGGCGTTTCAACCGTTCCGCTGGTGAATAGTCCGGTTGAAAAAAACCTGTTTGTGTGTGTTTCTGAGACCGGTTTTTAGAGAGGATAAAATTAATTTGCTCTTTGTTGTCCAGCATAATTTTGAGAGGGCGAGGTGGTTGTGCTACTGACCTGTCTTCACTCCCTTTTCCTATCCGGAATGCTTTCAGAACCTTTATTTCCATGTCTGCCGGCAGTAAATGATTTATCAGACCATGAAAAGAAGCAAGGTCCTCTGAGACACGGTCTTCAGGTCTGACTGCATTCGATTCTGACAAACCCTGAATAACCAGACACTGCTGGCGAGCATGGTCCTCCTTGCTCTGTCTTTCTAGAGAATGGGCTGCATGTGGGCGAGGACGATTTACGGAGTCATCGCTTGGACGCACACTTTTACTGTCTACCGACTGTCCCGAGCAACCCATCAGGGCTGGCTGTGACTTCAGAAACCTGTCATGGCGTTTCCCTCTCCCCTCTACCCACGGGTTTATGTCTTCGCACTCAGATACGTGCTCTGTAGTGCGCTCGGGTGGTTGCCAGAACAAGAGGGCAACAGTAGACTGGATGACCCAGGTATATCGCCTCCAGGCAGAACAGAAATCCCATCACATACAGCAAGAGGCTTAGGTGAGATGGCTTCCGCGACAGGTAATTTTTTGCGACATCGCTTAAGACATCGTGCGTGGGAATCGAGTCTGCGTTTATCGGCGGCTTCGTTTTCATTGTCCTGCTGTTACCGGCGTCTGCGGTTTTGGCTGTTGAGTTGCTACTCGTGTTTGAAGATTCCCCCGTGGAGATATTTTTTGCGTTTTTTGCGTTTTGCTCTTCGTTTTTGGGATTCTAACACTGGACACGTTCTGGCCGACTACGGTCTGTTTCACGAGCGTCCTTAAATCAGCAAGCTCCTTTTCCAGTTGTTCTACTTTGATTTGAATATCTGAGAATATTTGTATATGATAGTGAGCCCTGCCCTGTCAGAAGTTTCGTTGCACGCCCTTGAACCCTTTTGAGGTTTCTGAGGTCCTTCGCGGTCCAGAGTCTCCAAGCCTCGATGGCAATTTCTAATTGCGTCCGCAGAAACGTTCGAAAGACTAGGGAAGCAGTCCTTACCAGATGCAGAAGTAGAGGACTGACATTGCAGACTTGGCTACCTTCGTGCAGTGCAGCGAGGGTTTAAGCGAGGTCGTAATCCATATTCCCAAGTCCTTCTGTACGTCCACTTCTTGCAGTGGTATACCATTCAGGCAGTAAGTCATGTGGTTCGGAGAGCGGGCTCTGCCGACTCGTAGAATATTGCCTTTATTCTCACTGAGCGGCAAAAGCCAATTATCTGACCACTGATGAAGTTGGTTTAGGTTCGTCCGCAAATGCTCTTCGTCGTCGGCAGTTCGAATTACGCTCCAGAGTTTTATGTCATCCGCAAACATGCCGACACCATAGTCCAGGTCACTAACCCAGTCGTTGAGGTAAATAATGAACAGAATAGGTCCAAGAACTGAGCCTTGGAGAAGACCGCATTCAACGGCAACCTCCGTCGACTGCTGGCCACCGACATGGACATTTTGAGAACGGTCAAAAAGGAAGCTTTAAATACATTTTAAGAGTTTGCCCCTAACGCTTGTTCGGCTCAGATTGTGCAGGAGTCGCTGATGTGGGACACTATCAAATACCTTTTTAAAGTCGAGATATAATACATGCAGCGCATTGCCTTTATCAACGGCACGAGTCAAACGTTCCAAACAGTAGGGCAAGTTAGTCACGCAAGACCTGCCACTACAGAACCCGTGCTGCACATCAGATAATAAAATATTCTGCGCTAGGAAGCACATTAGCTCTCGCTTGATTATTTTTTCCATGATTTTGCATTAGACGGATGTGAGGCTAATTGGGTAGCACAAATGTGGGCAGCCTGGGATTATGAGTCAATATTGCTGACGTACTTGTATCCTTTCAGTAGGCGTGCTTTTATTAGGTTACATACTTACAACTGCCGATTGGGTTAAGGAAGGGCGCTTATGCTGTAAAGTCTTTCGTGCTCTTGCACCAACTATACTTGGTTTACTTGGCGTACAGGCTCCGTCAGGATGCCTTTCTCCTTCCCGTTAACCGCCCCGAGAACGAGACGCTGTAATACTGTCTATATAGGCTCATTGCATTGCACCCCACTCCCACACGGAAATCTTCAGTAAAAGGCGAAATACTTAACCTTTGCGGATAACGATTCAACACGCTTTACAATATGCCTTTAACGTGTAAGTTGCTTCATTGGTAGTAACAGGCTGCTACTCCCACTCCCCTTAACACCTACCGCCTTTACGAAACAGCCGCGTTGTGTCTGACCGATAGGGGTGATGCTCCACATCGCGTTCCATGCGTTTACCGGGCGAGTTAGCAAGGCGCGTAGGTGTTGGGTGCGCTTAATCGATGCAGTTTTGGCCTTCGTGGCTTGGCCGTTCAGACGTTAAACGCGGCCGCTGACTTCGTGTGCGGTCTTCTAAGGCCGCTTGCCGTTTGCTTAGTTTGCTTTCGATTTGGTTCATTTCTCCTCCCTTAACTGCCACCACAGCCGGGTCAGGAACGCCTACCCGACAAAAGGGGTTTAGCCTTGCCTTGAACTATCACGGGTTCAGGTGTACGCCCGAGCGTCCGGATTTCTGTGTGGTCTCCTTCGGTCGCTTTCTTCTTACACTACGGCCGATTCCGTTTGCCTGGGCGGTTGGGCGGTTTGGTCGCCTTGCGGGGAGAGGTAGGTTTGCCCTATGCGCTTTCCGCTCCTTTTTTTCGGTTTGACGATTAGCGTACTTGCTACGTAGCCTTCGGATTGGTCAAGACAGGAAGGTTGTCTTCACATAGGCTTCCATCACTCCCATCAAACATTACGCATTCAATATCCCTTGGGGCATTTTTGGCTTAGGTTATGGGATTAAATGGGACCAAAAGTTGAGAGTTATAGTTAGGAATTCACTATTATTAAGCACAGTTTAAAAGATTTACAAACTTTTCCCGCAACATCCGTTCTCACTGGCCAATATGTACACTGTCCGGCCGTTCAGTTCTTTGGACTGCCTACTTTTCTACCGGCCGCCAATATTCACCTATGCGTACAATATCGACAACATATCACTGCTTACCTTTACGATCATCTACAAATTATCTCTGTTTCCGATTGCAGTCCAGAGACTGGATAGGCCTGAGCAACATGCGACAGGAATTAATTACAGCTTCATTCTTCTATCTCCTGCGTATGTTTCATTCATACTTACCGTTGTTCGGGTTCCTCTTCTACCTCTCAGCTTATCGACGGCATTTCACGAGGATTCACTATCAGTGCCAGTTTTGTCTGGGGTATCTACAGCGGAATGGCCTTGGCATTTGGGTATCTCGCTCCTATTGGTTAAGGTTTACTTTTTAAATTTCCGCCACCTATTTCACCTCGAAAAAATTTACTTATTAACTGTCTAAACCTATTTCTTTATTTAATTTTTTTTAACCTGCCCATGGTTTTTCCGTTTGCCCCACCCTTAAAACCCCCTTTTCCCACCCATCCCGTATTACAGGGATCTTCCTATCGGTTGCAGCATCCAGGCTACACACATTTGTCCTACCGCTAATTGGTCTGTAATTGTTTTCAGGGGCCTTACTGTCTTCTTTATGCAGCGGTGTGATCAACGCAGGTTTCCTGTCGGCGGGCAAACAGCCGGCTTCGAACGAGGCTTGAGAAAGCGTGGACAATGGTTTGGTTAGTCCAGCAGCGATCTGTCTACTAGTAGCTTGGTCTTACCTCCCTTGCCAATTTTTCGGCTAGGCTCGAAGCGAACTGCGGCCGATCGCGTCTAGGTTCCTCTCGTCTCGCCACTTTGATGCGAATATTTTCATCCGGCCTATGAATTCTGCCCTGACGATGTCCGTTCTGAATTTCTTATGCAATACCACAGGCAGGCCGGTCCTGTCTGACCCGCATACGTACCCCTCAAGGCTGACATTTATTTCTGACCTGACGACGTCCGAACAAAATCCGTTATATAACGCCACATGCAGGCCAGTCCTGCCCGCATTTTTGTCTAAGCGTGAGCGACAGTTTTTTGCCTGTAAAATAAAAACCAATCATTTTTTAACTCTTGAGTGCAGTTTTCCCTGCTCGCTCATCATTTTTTAACGCAGAACAAATTCAGATACTCTGAATCGCATTTTGTACAGATTTCGCCTACCTCGTCTAAAATTCATATTAAGATTTATTTTTAGTTGCTTTAATGGGACCACGATTGGTCTTTAATGAAACTTATTTATTTATTTTTCTGCCTATATTGCAATCTAATGGTGTCACATGACAGGGTCCGGGATCGGCGTCATCGTTCTGTCCTGGTTGAACGTTGTTGATTTGTTGTGCGTCCCTCGTTTGCAGTTACGCGTTTTTTTGTCAGGAGAACTAGATTCAGAATTATTTGCTTGAGGCCCATCCGTGGAGCCGTAGTTTTATGATCTTGTTTACGCCGGTTTGTGCATTTCATTTTAGTAGTACCAGAAAAAGGAGTTGTAGCTAGAGGTTCAGTTGAGGGACCGAAGTGCCGATTATCGTGTTTGTAACTGGTGTCTTTTTCCCGAAGTTTAGGTCTTTGCATCGGTGTCAAATCTCCACCTATAAATGAACTTTGGTTCCACATATTTATGTTTAATTCAGGGTTTTGTAGGACATACTCAGCTGCGATCTTTGAGTCGAAGGTTACTTAGACGGGTTAATTTTTGCTTCTAGGATGAAGTCTTTTGGTGGTAGCTATGCGAATGCTTGGGCCACGCGAATGTATAAGTTTTTAAATTGATGGAGTTGAGTTAGGCTTGTTAGGTACATTGCGGATAATTAAAGTAAGTTTGCCTTTTGATCTATCCGCGACTTCTGATGAAACCAAATGTATGATCGATTCTATTTGTGGTGGGCTCGTTAGGCTGTTTGTCAATGTATTGGAGTCTGTTAGAGAGTCGAGAATCGCAAAAATATGTTCATGATTCTCGATAAACTTCTGTAAACGCACTATCGCCGAAAGATCTACTTTGTCGACAGCAAACGTAAAATCGGTCATGGTTAATTGGAGAGAATGTATAGGGATTTAGGTGTGATTTTCGACAGTTAATAAAAATTGGTTGAAAATCGTCGCAGAAATATTCCGAATATTTTAATTATGAACGCAATTTAACTTATATTGGATCCGAGGATTTCTAACGGTTGTGCACAAACGGGCTATTCAATCGTGAGGTTAGCATTGGGCGATAGGGAACAGGGACGTCGTTGGGAGGGGCGGGTGGGGTTTCCGCTGCCACCATTGTAGCGGCCGAGCGAGAGAGCGACGTCGGATCACAGATGACCTTGGCACGGAAGGACAACATCTTAAACTCAGACGCACCACCTGGTTGGAAAATCCTGTCTAGAAGTTCTTGTATGTAAATACGAGCGGGATCGGTTAATACGCGCATACGGAACATTGAAAGAGGCAGGACAGTTCATGAAAATATATGGGTTTATTATCGACCATAAAATGTGAAAAACTAATACAAAGTGGGTTGCGATAAAATGAAAAGAACAATGGAGCGACTTATCATGGAGGGTTGTAAGCTCCTCTTTTGCACATGACCTTGGAGGTACAGTCACTGTAACAAACGAAAAAATGCCATCTGCCGTGAGTGTCAGTTAAACAACCAAGATCAGGACAATGGTCAAGTCTCCGACCGTTACACCGGCTACTCTTCAAGATTTCACCCGCGATTGGACCTGGTTGTTCATCGATACAGTGCCCTGCTTGCCTTTTTCCGTGTAGGTTTGCTCAATATTGGCGGGATTTTGTTGGTCTCCTGAGTTTGTGGTCAGTTCAGTGGAATGTTCTGATTCTGCAGCGGGGCGTTAGCGTCTACCTTGACAAACGTTGTATCCGCATTCGTCATGTAAAAAAGATGCTATGGAGTTATGTAGAGAGTTGAGCACGTTAGCTCATCAACCAACTCGTGTGAGTGGTCAAGAAGAAATACAAGTAAGCAGTGATAACGAAAACATGTAGGGACTGAATTGTCGGGCGTTCGGCCGTTAACCCCACTCACTGCAGCTGTACAGTAGAAAACAAAGACAGTTACATTAACTGATGGTTGTTACACGACCCATTTGGTTTGGTGCAACCCGCCAGTTTTCCTATTCTCGATTTCCGGGCCAAACTCCAACTTCACAAACTTGCATATGAGCTGGCAAAATCCCGACTGCGACCTTTTTATGAAACTCTCCGCCCTCTTCCGCGACCGGCTGCATTTTCATCCGTACCCTCTTTAACCGTACCTTAGGTGAGCACAATCGTTCCCTCTGTCCAAGTTAATGTCTACGATTCGATTATTATCCCCTCTTGTTATTTATACACTTCTGCCGTTCGAAAGTAGAAGTAGTATGTTGTTTTATGCATAACATGTTTACCGGCTTCTGGTGACCCTTTTTTCCTAATCGTCATAGTAGCAGTCGATATCGACAACATATTGCGTCGGTATCGAGATTTTGAGATAGGTATATTGCCTGAATATCCGCTTTCAACTCTTTGTCGATATACCCCTGATATCGACACGTCGAGATTTAGCGATGTAGGCGGAAAAAGGTCGTTTCACTATGTATTTTAAGTACACCCCTTCCTTAAATATAGTGTCCATGCTTTACCTCCGCTGCCGTCTCTTGTTGGCATGTAACTTGTTTTATCGTATATTTGCCGACGCCGAGGACTTTGAAACCAAAACCAAACCCGACTAAATCGTGCAGACAGGCGAGCGGTATTTTGCGAGTTGTTTACTAATAATATGCAGTAAATTAGAGAAATAGTATACAAGAATAGCATCTGCGACAGGAGAAGTCCGTATTCACAAGGTACAGGCACGTATTGGTTTGAAATAGACGGTTCGGCTGCTCGTTCTGAAAGTTAGATATATGTAACAAATATGTAGTACCCGCGTTAATCGTCCCGTCTTCAGGGAGTCATTTCGCAATCTCCTTCAGACTCCTACGCTGCAGAGGCTATGAGAAAGGGTTTTCCGGTCGATTGGTTGTGTTGATGGATAGACAGTAATTTGCTCAATCTTCCAGGCAAGCAGTCCTCAGGTAGCGATGTGGGTGAATATAGTGTATTGGAAAATGTAGATAAAACGGCAATAAGCACAGGATTACAGCGTAGATAACATCTTTGGCGAGAGTCAATCGCGGAGGAGTCTCTCGAACTATAAACTCCGGATCAACGTTTGAGCGAACCACAGTGACTGTAGAGCTGGAAGCCGCTACGGGGAATGGGACACAGTTTTCAATTAAAGGCGGTTGACGATTAACCGTAAACTCTGAAATCGCAAAAATACTGCCGCTGTTCTCTCTCCTTCGGAAGTCACTTTAGTCAAACAAAAGAGGAGTCGGTTCGCCTCTGTCCATCACATATGTATGCACTTGGCTTACCATTCACTTTTCGAACTGTTTGACTTCTTCGTAGCCTTCTACCCACCGCGTCCAATGACAGGTCTAGGCGTTGTGATTCTTTTGTGTGACCAACATAAAGGTTGCTCTTTTTTCCGCATTTTTTCACGTTTGATATTACCTAAATTTAATAATTTGACCGTTTTGTAAGAGTTTGGCTTGCCACTTCATTAACTCTTTTCGTAGGCCTCTCCGTTGGCGACTTCCTCTTAGTACTCACGCTTTTTATGGATGTTGCAATTTAACAGGCTGAGTAGCAGGACTATACCTTTAATGTACACAGGCATTTACCTTTACATAACCATACCTACCGACGACTGCGCCGTTAGGCTCATGAATTCGGCTTGCGTCCAGATGCCGTTGTTACGTTGGCATGGTGTGCATTAAAGAGACGGAAATGGAAGAATTTCTACCAGCCGTTTCACGGACTGCCGACCGGGCGGGTCCACAGTGCGTGCAATCAGGTTTCATAGTAATTAAGATAAACAACCCATCTACGGTCAAACAAACTGGTTCACAGCTGCTGCCTGATTTGTGTACAAGAAGTCGACGCACGCTCGACAAACTGCACTGTTATGTTAAGGGTGCTTTGACACGAGATCGAACACAAGCGTGAAAGCTAGAGAACAACCGTCTTTGCGCTCCATCAATACGGGCTTCTCGCTCTCCGCACCAAGATGTGTCACAACAACTTGACCTCTGGCCTTATAACAGCGCGTAACCGTTGATGCTTCGCTGGCTTCCCTTTTGTCATCTCCCGCCTCAACGGGTAGAGTGGCGACTCTTCTTAGAAGCCAGATGAACTGCTAGTTATGATTTCGTCGGCGAAGGTGTCAGATTTACGAAGCAGTTTATGTCAAGGGCCTTGTCTACAATTATTGGGTTTTTCTATATAAGACCTTAAGGTCTCAGTGAATGGAGGCAATTCCTCACCCATAACCACGTCTACTGAGAAGGCTCGTTACATACTATTTTAGAATTCTCAAGAATCACATACTCTTCACACAATTCTCTAGTAATCAAACCTCTGCAGCCCATCAGGGCAGACTGAGGGTAAGCTGCTTCTGCGGTTACACAATTTGCTATATGAACACACAGCAGATCCTAATCTGCAGATCTAGCAAATGCACGCGTCCACCCATCTGCTCACCCTGACTCGCCTGCTAACATTAAGATGTTCCAGGAAAAATGTGACGTTGACATCGCTGCAACATGCTTAGGACAATCATTTTACTCCCCGCGACGGCAGCATTCCTTAGCCCCTAACCTTCTGTTACCTGTTTCTTTCGGTCGCAGAAACTACACCAGACTTATTACACAGTCGGGGAGACGCATGTAGCTTCCGTACCACCTGATCACATGACTCACCCACGCCGGATCTCGGGGACTCATAGACCGTCATATAGGTAACGATCTTTTCGGACGTAGAACCTGAGTGTCGGAAAATTGCTCTCAGTGCGCTTCATCAGGGGCTCGTATGTGCAAAGACCATGCGATTCAGCGCATTCTTGATAAAATAAATTATTAAGTCTGCAGTCTTTTAGTTGAACTTAGTTGCCTTGGACCCCAAGGCTTACAGGATATGAAATGTGCAGAATAACGCGAAGATCTCGGTCTCTGTAAAATACGTTCCCAAGCGTCTGACTCCCTCACATTCTTCTCAGCAAATTCGTCCGTAATTCCTAGGTAGCAAAACACATTGATTCCTTAACTTTCCGTGCGATCAATGTAATGTGTTCGGCCGTCTCATCCATCACGGGGCACATTGCTGCTTGTCAGTCCTCACTGTGATGCAAAACAAGCCCTTGGAAGTTAGTACAGTAGGTATCATAAATCAGCACCACCTTTGCACACGGAGCGAATGTACATTTTAGCCGGCGTCGGGAAGCATGCCACCTTCAGCATCCCATCCTCATATAGGAAATCAGGGCAACAGCCATCCTTCATCCGAAAGGGGATGTATGCTCTCTCCAAAGCCGAAGAATCCGAGCTCAAAATGCGCCCGCACATATTGACAAGATTTTCATCTTTTGTCTAATTCCGTACGAATTTAAAAATTCTTGTTCATAAAGTAAGCCTACTTTTCAATTCCACCTTAAAGCGACAAAAAAGGCCTGACCTGAGCTGCCAAGTTTGGTAGACTTCTTCTCTCCACACTTAAAGCAGTAGGCACCAAAATCGGATTTCAAATATGCTTATGCTGCATGTAAATGGCCCTCACGCCCATGTTACCCCCAAACTTCGCTGCAGTGAATCTGGCCTTTCAACCGAACTTTATTGACGCGACACGTTTTATTTGACTGGAAGACAATTTGCCTCGTCTTCCTATTTGAATTTGCTCCTCCATATTTGCCATAGTGGTAATGAAGTGGAGATACTGATATCACTCCACTGTACACGGGGTGGCAGTCCGATGCTGTAAGACGCCCTGAAACCTGTTTTGGAGGTCTGAGATGTCCGCATATACCTACTTATCCCTTACTATCCTCTCATCGTTGCCAACATATATTTCTGGCCATCAAATATCCTTCTCAGATTATCCTTTTAAACTGAATTTGCAAAATGAGCTTCTGCTGTTGTGCTGCATCGCACATGTTGGGGCTGGTTCTCCAGCTATCTTCCTGGGGTCGACGGAATTAACTTGCTAAAGTTTTGTAGGCCTTCATCATTGAGAATTTCGGCTGAGTTGACTTTTTTTAGTAGGCATAGGATCATGATTGTGCCCCATTTTAGAGGACTCGCTGTGACGCTTCTCCTCCCTATTTACCACTTTAGAAAACAAATTGCACCGAACACGGCTATTAACGTAGATCTATCGCGCCAATTAATGACAACCTTTGTTTGAGTCATGGCGTAGGTTTATTTCCGACTGACACAGGCCATGTTAAGGTTCCGCGGGATACTTTTGAGGAATCTTCGCCTTTTAATGGTTACTAGTTACCTAAGATGTCGTGTCTTAATCCTGCCTTGCCTGACTAAACGTTTCCATCTTGTCTTCCAGAGCACTAAACGGCTGTTAATTTTGCCCATACATCACCTCACTGAACAGGCGGACGCCAGCACAATAGACGTGGTGCCCAATAACTGTTCTACACAACTTTGTACGCCGGTAGTCGGAAGAATATAAACCACTCGTTTTTACGCCGCCCGCATTTAACCTGAACTCCTGCCTCTGTAGCTATGGATTTGCCCAGTCCGCGCTTGGTGAGTGTAGTGCTATCTTATTCACTAGTCTCCCACCCTAATTTTGAACGCAACCTATAGTCTTTTAAAACCGCTTTGTTTTGTTTGTCGTTACATATATTTCCCCACACAGCTCTCCAACTATTAAGTACTTCAAAAACAGAACACTTTCTTTATGGATGTTATTTTACTACCGCAAGAACCCAAAAGTAAGACTGTGTAAAACTGCGATTTTTGGCAGAGTGTGGGCAAAACCATGTTGGGTTTTCTGAAACCTGTGGGAGAAAATGATAGTGTGGTCGAGGACTAAAGTGTTATCGAGTAAAGTGGCGCCGACATAATTAGGGTTCGAGATGTAAAGATCTCCCTCTATCTTGCGCGGTCTCATTGTCGCGAAATAGTGTGGACGGAAGCGAGTCTATCGGACGATCAGAAAGGGTGGCTGAAAATCGATGCCAGCGGCAAAGTATCATCCCTCTCCACTGTAGCCAGCTTTTGCTTGTGCGAGTTGGTTGATTGCCGTCGTCCTCCATGTCTTTTAAAAGTCGTTCAGCTGACCGTGTCGAACGCCCGCCTTTAATTTAAAACAGAGCTATTGTCGAAGGACCAATTTCAAGGTAAACTTCTAGTCCACAGTCTCCACCGGGACCGGAATCGCCATGTTTTTTTTTCTTGGCCACTCGTTCCTGTCGGAGGGAAAGTAGCTTTGGGGGATACGTACGGATATTTCCGCGATGGCTTCGTCTAGACTAATGCCGAAATTGGTGTTACGATACTTCATCCTGTCTCCTTTCTTTAATAAAGGTAGGAGAACGAAGCGTTGCTCGGTGCACGCTCCTTGCCAAGCGGGGCTTAGTGTGGCGAGCATCACCATCACGCAACATGCACACACTGTAGTGCGGTTTGAGCGTCTTGTACTGAACAACAACCTGACTCCAACAACCTGTTACGCTAATTGTTTTCTTCCAGGCGGACCATCGAAACTGCCAATGAATTATTAGGTCATGATCACGCCTTACATGATTTTGCTGTTAGGCCGGACGTCTTAATTGTAGCAATGAGTGTGACTGTTCGTTTATCAGTAAGTAATGATATGCAGAGTCCTGGAGCCCGGACACAATCCGACAAAACCTCGTAGGTGATTATTAGAGAAAGCAATGGCCATTGTAAAATATCCGTTGTTTTTTTCATTAAACGCTCAGTTGCTTACTCATATACTTCATGCAACTCATCAAGACTTGCCAGACGCTTATGTTTATTTAAACAAATGAGAAACTCTGCATACTCTAGTCTTATGACATTTCCAAACGTTCGAACGTCCTCTTTTCTCTAACTTCTGGGTAGTAGCCCGAAAGAATAGATCATTACTGACACCTATGGTCTCCTGGCTAAACTAGGCTATCCGAGTGATGCCGGCTGGGTAAACGTGAGTTCTGGAAATGTCTTGACTTATAGACTTAAAGACCATGACATAGGAAGTATCATTGAACTTTTATCTATTTTGGACGCAGATGCCCTCAATTCGTTTTGTAAGTTCCTACTTCACCCATCGCTCTGCTGCCTACAGCCGGACAGCTGTACCTCAGATATTTTGCAAGCTTTATGAGAACTCAGTAAGAGAGAAGATGGTATTATACGAACGTAAACTCTCGTACCGTGAGCTTCAGTTATTAGAAAGCAGTCCTTCATGATGCCGAAGAGGGGCATGGGCATTAGGATGAGTGGTCATTTCGCTTGAGTGACATACATCCCACCTGGCTTCACGAGACAGGTTAGCGTCTGCTCTTCCTTTTCCCATGTTTGTATCCCCCACCACCTTCCTTTAGCACCCCAACAAAAACCCAGACACCAAACAAAAATATGCCGGCTTTTCAGCTTTTTTAAGTAAGGTCTTCTAACAGCTCATCTGGTAGATGGTAGTGAATAAAAGAACGTGTCGAATCCTACGCATCTGCCTCATAAACATAGTCTGAAAATATTTCTGTTTTAAGCCATTATTTGTTTATGGAGTATGGGGGAACGAATCCACGTATGAAACCTGAAATCAGTGGTCTGCACAGTCGCCAGAAAGACCCGCAAAAAACTTCTTATGGAAACGAGAATTTGCGCTAGATGCTTAGGTAAAGTGCAAACCTCGACTCGGACATTTTCCATCCCTCCAATTCGTCTAAGTCTGAACCTATGCACAAATTCAAACGGTAATCTACTGTTTGACATCGTACGTTAACTTATGCAGCTCACTGCAGACCGGTGAACTGCAGATTTTACACCACAGACTCATATGTTGGAACTATTGACGCCGCCTCAGAAATACTGGTTAGATAAGATTTGCTGGGTTTGAAATTAAATGAATCGGTCTCCAGTTACGTAGGATGGCCTATAAGTCCAACACACCCGTTACCACAGGACTATTTCCCGATCCCGTACGGGTGTCGGCATTTAAGAGGAATGTTAGCTCATGTCTGCCAACTTGTGTAACATGAGCCGTTTCACGTCAATATGTGCAAAGGGTTATCGCATATCATTGGAAGCCTCAGTCACGACCTAAATCAACTCGTTTCTTAGGATTTACACGCAAACATCAAAGATGGGTTCCATTGTAATTTCCTTTGCCTATCATTACCTTCTCAGGCCTCTTTCGACCGTTTTCAGAACCAAGTGGTGTTATTCTGGCATATTGCCTGGTCTGACGTGACTGATTTGGTAGTTTGCGGTCGTATTTCATGATATATTTTATGGTTGATCCTTCATTTTTGTTTAAATCTGCAGAAATCTCAACGTCTCTTGGAAGGTCCAGTTCCTTCAAAGGCGTTCGTTCGCACGCTGTAGCCGAAATCGAGTTTTCTTTGAAATAGAACTAGAAATCTACCATGTGGAATCTGCTGGGGGGGTCGTTATTGCCACACGTGCACTGTCGAGTAATTATAAAGCCCGAAGCCACGAGATGCCTTATTTTTGTGTAATTTCGCGATGCCAGAGTACTTGTACTTACTTGTACTTGATACGGCTGCGATCATGCCTGATCTAGCCGGCCTCGATGATGTCCCGAATTGTACCTCTCCACGCGTGACGATCCGCGGCCGCAGATCTAGACAGTTCAGCCCATTCCCTTCGCCAACGACGGAGACCGAATACCGAAGGTCCAAGAACCACCTCCATGTCTTGACGGACAGTGTCGAGCCAGGTTTCGAACTGACCCCCTCTTCGACGCCTCCAATTGGGCAACGGTGCCGGATCGAGGGCAGTAACACTGAGCTCCTGAGGTGGACGACGAAGAACATGCCCGAACCACCTCAGTCGTCTTTCTTGGATGGCCTGAGTTATCCTCGCG
>CACRXP010000119.1:794608-807908 GCA_902702965.1 Spirometra erinaceieuropaei
GAGTTACTGCAAAACACGGTTTATGTGGTCGGTTTTTTTACACTGTTTCGCCAAGGGGCGTTTATTTATTGTGCGCTGACAAAAAGGTTTAGCGCAAAAGCCGCCGAGACAGCCGACGCATACTACCCCGGCAGTATCTCCGACTAAGGACGACAGAGATCACAGGATCTCCTTTTCTAGAAAATCCTCAACAACATGGAAAACATGCACAAAAATTTCACGCTCGGCGATAACTGGTACTGACAACTAACAATAGACGCATCATTAAGCTATGAGCTGAGGTAGTGGAATAAAGTAGCAATGGAAGTAACCAAGACACCCAAAACTTGGACAGACTGTCGGCAAAGGGGCGATGGCAGCCTTTTAAATGCAGGCGTCAAAAATGCAAACCACTCAAGACTGTTACAGGTGATGATTCAATGTGATTACTGCGGCTGTTAGCCAACGATACGAGGGTTGGTAAAAAAAATCCAGCTGAATGTTCGATCTCAAAAAACCTTACTGCATACTGTGGTGAATTTTTGCTCGCTTCGGTTGCAAAATGGCCCATCAACCAACCTTCCCTCTATAGTGCGCCGACTTAAGAAACACTGTCCAGCGAGGCTGACATTACAAGAGACACCCAACGAGGAGTCTAGAGATTAACCTCTGGGCGCCTAGCAGCGCATACTGTTGCTCGTCAACTGCGTCGCAGAGTACTCCCTTGCCATTGATCTGTTCGCCAAATTATATGGTACTTTTACACATCGAAAGTCGAAGAACTTGGTTGTATATTTAGACTAGATATGAACAGAGCTGGTATGGCCAACTATGAAATGCAATGACTAGCAAACTACAGCGACGTACTAGGAGGTCCAAGGGTAGATCCTCGGTTATTTTTGAACAAAATTCCCTTCAGACCGGAATTTACATCTGCTCAATTAGTTTTAATTGGGGACCACGAAGGTGCCGTCTGGAACCGAAATTAAGAGGCATAGGGTCGCGAGCAGTATCGACTTACGACCTACAGAGCGGGCTACCTCACCGTCTGAGATGGTGAATGGCCCACTGCAGTTATCTTTTTACGTGTCACATCTCGAGTTGTTGAAGATCAACGGCGCACAGAGCAAGATGGTTGTGACTATGACCTCATAAACACGAATCCCTGTCCTATTGGTATAACTGAAGAATCAAGGCGGCCGAGTCGACCGCATAAGATCTCCACATACCCAGGTGAAGACGAAATCCTTGATGACTAAAGCCGTTGGTCAGTACCTTGACTTCTGAGATCCGACGATAATCTAACCAAAGACAGGCTCTATTTAATCAGTTGAGTTCCTGAGAAATCTAACCTTACCGTTATAGCCAAAGTCGGAAACAATGAAGTTCTGTCTTGCATGCGCGACATGATTGCTGAGTTCCGAAGTCAAAAGCGGGTCCATTGGGGTCAAAGAACTGTTGAGGAGCCACGCTAACGGTGGCTAAGTTTGGAGGTTAGATACCAGGCTCTTTACGGATTATACGACCTGAATTGGCTCAGGGATTTGGAGACACATTATCAGCCTTCACAGAATTCCGTCGGGTATTTCTGTCAACCGAGAAAAACGAGTCTGTGAAATAGATAAAACGAATGCCGTCTTAAAGTTGAGAACAAGATCCTCCCTAATGCACATATCTGCACCCAAGAAGGGTCCTTCGGAACAGTTTTGCCCCTGGGTAGTGATTAATGTCGACGCATTCTTTTCGGACGCTCGATATTTCTGATGGCACCAATCGGGTGTGTATCTGCTTCCTAAATGGATGTGAACTTACAATGACCACAATACTATTTACTGCTGTTCCGGACGGAGGTATTACGCATAACAGCGCTTTGGTTCAAACTTGATTTTAAGAAAGTGTTCGCGATAAGACGACCAAAATCGAAAGCAACAGGATACAAACGAACCCCGGGGGGTAAAACAAGTGTCGTCACGAGAGGGAATGAGAGGCAGAGGGGAAAGCCAACGTACTTGCTTTGACAAATACTGCCTAATGTAATAGGTGACTTCGGCGCACTTTATCCGAGTGTTCTCGGCCACTTGAGAAACAAGACAAAGTCGGTGGAACATTTGAACAAAGTACTTACATAAAACTGACCTGGTTTAAGTTGTAAACTAGTAAGGACGCAGACGTTTCAGACTCACGTGAATACTAAAGGATGGCTCGCAACCCTCCTTCTCGGCGTGCGGGGAGGAAATATGCGGCTTAGGCTGAACAAGGATCTTTATCACGCAAAGCACGAATTACCTTAGTAGTTCTCTTCTGCCAATAGCGGGATGGAACTTACGAGGAAAACATGTCAGCCGAAAATCCAGAAGAAATCTTACCTATGACTTTTGCTTTCGGAGGAGTACCCGGCATCCCGGAAAATTCTTCAAGGGCGCAACTGTTTAAAGATGAAGAACGAAGTTAAACAAAACAGTAAGTTTTGAGACAAAACTTTCGGGCTGCACGTAAATTTACCTCCCTAGAGATTTCAAACATTTGACTTTGACTTCTCTTATTCAAAGCAGTTACTAACTTTTAAAAGCAGCAAAGGTGCTGCCTTTCTTGCTTGACTGCTGTAAAATTTTCCGTCCAGAACATTTAAACATAGCCCACCGGCACATCACCAGTATGCAAACGACTGGCTCATAAGGAAAGTCGACTACTGAGCTAACATAAAAGGTTGACTATCGAGAAAGAAATGCAGGGACCATCCAAAGTTTAAACACTTTTGGAGCACCAAAATTCACCGCCGTAAGGAATGCCGTCAGCACAGGCCTAAAATGCACACCCTCGGATTCACGCTACGAAGTGACCAAACTGATAAGTCACCGCTCGTTAACTTGTATGCTTTCATATCCCTCCCTACGCCTTCCCGTACCTTTGTTCCGTCGTTTTAAGTCCCCACCACTACATCATTGCCGTTCTCGTGTAAAGATCTCGTATTTTTGAACTGCAGACTCTTTTTATATTGCTTATGCAGCTGCCAAATAGGGACGGACTTATTGAATCTTGGGGCAAGAGCTAACGGGGGAAGAGGGTATAGGCCCCTCTGGTGTCGTGGCTAAGATAGACTTTCCTAAATGGTAATCTAACTCGCGGTATACATCGACTGGAGTTATTGGAATTCCCAACATGACAGAAATATGTATAGTAAGCAACCCTAATGTGTTTTTCGAATATAAGTGGAATAAAAATGGCAATGCAATAAAGAAAAAGGAGGCGCGAAATCATAATTACAGGAATGGAGAGGACGTCTTGAAACCCAACGACGACGATCACATTGCTGGATTATCTATAGTTGTGTCCGGTAATCTAATTTTCCCCAAGATCCACTACACCTAGTTTGCTCGGGCATAGTGAAGAAGCTGCTCAGTGTGTGGGTTAGGAGTTATCGTTCAAAAGCCAGCGGTCGTATTTGGCCTTCTAAATTGAAAGTAGTGGAAGTCGAGGCTATAGACAACAAAATTCGCACCATTAATTTTTACCTACTGGCTGAATATTCTCAACGTAGTAGATCATTAAGTGGATTTGAGTCATGGAAATCTACGGAGTTCAGGCAGTTTCTGTTCTATTGAGGTGTTGTTGTTCTCTCTGATATGCTGCCTCACAGGCATTTTATACTTTTTTATTGCAGGTTACGACTCTGCGTTTAATACTACATGTAACGGAAATTTAGGTTATTGCAGGCAGTCGTTGAAATTATCCATCTGAAAATTTTCTAATTTATTCTGCGTGAGACACGTGGCATACAATGTGCACAGCTTTTTGCAGATTGCTGATGAAGCTGAACGCCACGGTGTCTTAGACTCTTTTTCTACTTTCCCTTTCGAAAGTTTCTTGGGTAGATTAAAGCGTTTACACATAGGTCCATCTCGATTTCTGCAGCAGATTGCTAGGCTACTCGGCGAGGTCGATGTAACCACCCACGGGCATTATAGGCTACAGTCCCCTAGGTTACTTCATGGATATAATGCAGGAGTAGTTCTTGCTGGAGGCTACAACAGTGGAACAATATCTGTTTGTGCTCACAGAGTTCTTGGATTAACATCATACCGGCCAATCGATGCAATGGCATTGGCTATAAGAGAGTTTGTGTCAAGAACCCACTGCTTGACGGACGTAGGTGCCTGCGCATATTTAGTGAGTTCATAAACATTTCAAACTACTTCGATCATCCACAACAGTCCTCCTTGGTAAAAGTGTGTACGGCTGATCTTGACAGCACTATCAGCCGTGCACCCTTGCTCAGTAAGTTTGTCTGCTTCCCAAAAGGTACACATATTTTGATCGAAATTGTTGATATTTTTTAGGAAGCCATTTACTATCCTTTCGCCCTTGTTAACAGTGCTCGTGAGCCCTACAAACGCAGTACACACAGTGAGATTTGCGAGCACTGCAAGGAAGTATTCAGAGTGGATTAATCTTCATTCGACCTTTTCCTGTGCGTTTATTGACATCGCCATGGGTCATCCGACCAGAAGCAATTCTCCGCGGGAATGTAGGTCCACCCAGGATGAAGCACTTTACTATTTCAGGGGAGAGGGCATATCTTGGCCTGTAAGTTACACTGCATGACGCTGTTCTGAGAGTTTCAGGAGCCGCCCTCCAACAGCCGGTTGGCAGACTTGGATAGGGCCATGATGTTAGTAATTCAACAAATAGCGGGGATGGCTAGAAAAATAGACGTCCTAGCAGAAAGCAATCGCTGATTGCATGGTCGCCTACGGGAATCGGAAGCACTGGGGTACTCAAAAGCAACCTCCTGATAACCTGACTGACCCCGTTGCCCAGAAACCCATTACTGCAGCCGACAAGCATAGCTGTGGAATTCCGGCAAGTAAATGCACAAAAAGAGGACACACGATCATCAACCAGCTGGTATGTCATTCCCTTTATCCCTATATAGTTCCTTATCTCAACTGATTAGGCCGTAACAATCTGGACGACTTTGTGAAGCGCATATTCTACGTGTTTTTCGGAGACGAAATTAGCCTACACCTCAAATTTAAAGGACGGAAGATAAACTAAAGAATCCGTCGGTCGGCAGTATACCAAGTCATATTGGGTATGCAGGTCATCCAGTTTGACACTGTCTCTATGTAGGAGTGTTCGGAGTCTGAAATACCATCGACACTGTCAGATTATCAAACCCTCAGTCCGCGTTTACAAAGCGACTCAAAAGGTCGCTGGACTACTACGTCCAATGCGCTCAAAAGAACAACATTAGATCAAACTGGACAGGTGAGTCAACATCAAAATGTTTGAAAACAACTGTCCGATATAAAACAGCCCAGGACCTTCCACAGGGGATCGCCCTCCGCCATCGCAACCACCACTATGAGTCGATATGTTTTTTCTTTATTTTTCAAATAAAACCTTCCAATTTGCCAGTCTTCGGCATAATTAACCATTGGTGGCATAGTTGTTATTTGGACCTTCAATTTGCGGGTACGGTAGTGAATTAAGAAGGCCGGGAAGGGATTACAAAGGCCAATTGAAAGCATTAGAGGAAAATATGGGTATTGCATTAAGAAAATGGAGTGTGCGCAGTGTCTGACGTCCCGCTGTCTCGAAAAATAGATATCTACGCTGTATTGGGATGGCGGACAAAATCAGTACTTTCTCGATACACATATCTCGAAAAACAAATATCCACTGGATATCATCTCGGCACAGTTTACTATGGTATAACGCTAGTATGATGCTACTATGACGCTCTTTAGCTGCCGAAGTGTCAAACATCCAGGACAACGACGATGTCTTCGATGTGCTGAACGTCAAGCTAGGTATCCTGACCAGGCGTCAGCTATGGCAAACGCAACTGCTGCTGAAGCCCCTTACCTGAGAAAGGAAAGGTGGGGAGTTGCCAGCGAATCCGGCAGCATTACTCCACCCCCCGCCCTTTCAGTAAGAAATTGAGAGACTTACAGCTGCTAATCTTATCGAGCGGCCGACCAGCAGCCTGACAGATTTTATCGAGGTCAACAGGAAGTTTATGAACAGACTTACAGGGGCATCTGACATGAAGGATTTGTTTCGTTATTCTTCCTCGCCCGCCCCGGAGGGCGAAATACTGGCGATTTCAAATGTAGAAGAAGATGCGATAAATGAAACAATAAGTTTATTGGCCTGACGTATCGGATTCTCACTTGAACCCATCATTAGAGGTGGTCTCAGATATCTGTGCCCGTAGAACTCGCCCGTTCGCTTCTAAGGGCGAGTTCGTAAAACGCCTACTTTATGCTGTATTTGACGACAATGTCGCCCCTGAAATGAACTTCAGGGGTTGTAAAAAAGGTTGTCCTATGCAGTTCGGAGTTGTGCGAACGGATTATAAGTGAGTTACTACTACTAAAGCTACTCCCTACTAAAGCTACTCCACGCAGATATTTACATAAAAAAGAATCTGGGGAACGTGCGAGTTTTTGTGCACTGAAGGCCGCGCTTACAAGACGCCTGAAGCGCTCCCTGGACGCCGCAGGAAAGACATCAAAGTCAGTCAGCATCAGAAGTAGATGGTTAGCTAAATGCATACATGCCTTACGGAACAGGTACCCGAACCGTGAGCGTCAACGTGACGGCACCTGTTCAATGGGGGGCGAAATTCGTGATAAATAATATTTTCGTATGATGTGTTTCCAACTTTTCTACTTATTTTCAAAAAGTTTTTCGAGAAATACTACTCGTTTGTGTTCACGGTATATGTGGGCTCGGTTTCGGGTCCAAAGCAACCGGAACCAGTTAATACATGGTAGAAGAGGTCAGAGACATACGGCAGTGAGCGCAATGCATGGGGGATTTAATTTAAAAGGAAGGGTATACGTTACATATCCATCTGGTGTGCAGAGCGCGGCAACCTCTTTTCGTCTAAGTTGCTCTATCTCCACATGTTGGTATCAGGGGCATATCGACAAAGTTACCAAAGTCGCTATCCGATCGAGTCACGCATCATTACATGTGAATATCTGCGCGCATATATATCCCTCGAGGGGATACTACGCAGTTTCCCATCGAGGGATATAAAAGAGGGCCTGTAGTACAAAAGTACGAAAGCCTTACACGAGGACGAAAACAACATCATGTAGTGGTGTGGACGTAAACGACGGAAGAAGGGTGAGGGGTTGCGTAGGGAGGGATATAAAGTTATGTGCATAAGCACACAAATTAAAGAGAAAGGACTTGTCGGTCTGGTGACTTCCTAACGCAGATCCGAAGATGTGACGATTTAAATTCTAAAAACTGAGTCTCACAAGAAAGAAAATGGACTAAAACAATTGCGGTTCAACGTGGTTTGTCACAGTAAGCCAGAAGTCAGGGCATATCAGCGTTTTCAAAGAAATGTCAAAAGAGATGGAGAGTTTCCGACACATTCAAACAACAGCGAGATTGCCCAGGTTTGAACACGGCACTGACCGGTTAGTCACTGTAATACCCAGTAACGTATTATAAAAGTATAAAGTCCGACTTTATCATTGTCTCTGGGCCGATATCCTACAGGTCTTCATGGGTACTTCCAATAACGTCTTAAGCATCATTCGGTCTGGAAGGTTTTTATGTCACCATTATGGCGACTAAGTGGTCAGAATTTGCTTTTAGAGCGCTACAGTCATCAGTCAAATCTCATGATGGCCATATGTTTACTTGATATGAACCGAAAAGATGTACCGTATCTACGTGCACGTGTGCACGTTTTTTCCGTCTATGTCTGTAAATAGGGTTTTCGAAGGCTCTGAATACCTCTCATATGTATACTGAAATTATACTCAAATTACTGAAATGCTAGATGCAAAGACGAAAGATGCCAGAATGCATGTTTGCGATATGCAGAACTCTGGGTGTCCTCTCTGGCAGTGATGATTATATGCGAAGCCAGGGCTGGTTTTGCCCGCATACAGTCGTGCCTCGGGACAGTGGTGTACAATTGTTGTGTACTGTATTTGCTGAGGGGTGATATCTCAATGGCTTATGTTGTGGTTGCAGGTTACGTTCAAGTGGCCGCATGGGCAGCTGCGATTGTGTGGACACTGGTATGTCCCAGCTGGAGTCGGTCAAGTGACTTCAAGTCGGCACGTTTGGAATGGCTCGCTGCAAGGGTTTTATGACTTTGAGGTATGTATATGTATATTGAAGGGTTACAGGCAGAGCCCTTGATGACCCTATTTATGTGCAGTGCTTTCGCAGATTCATACTCAAAAATAAAATAAAATTGCAGGAATTTAAAATGTGATTGGGTCACAGTTCACTCGTAATCATTATGTAGTGCATAGGGTCACTGTAAATTAGTGCGGAAGATTGTATATGACAGGTTTTACAAAACTGGCTGTGCTTAGTCATGGTGTACAAGCCGATTTCTGTTGAAAACTAGACGAGCAAGTTTTCTTTTAAACACACAAACTGTGTCAGCCGTCACCATCTCGCTTGGAAGCGAGTTCCACGGCCTGACAACCCGCTGGCTGAAGGAAAATTTTCGTCGGTCTAAACGCGTGCGCTGCATGGCTGCGTAGTTGTTTTTGCGGGCGAACTCAAAGAAGTCCTCTGCTCTTAATGAGCAACCGTGCCCGCGAGCAATCCGGAACGTCCAGAGTAGACTGCAGTTTATTTGTCTATAAGAGAGAGGGAATAGGCCAAGCAAATTCAGCCTCTCCTGATAAGACAAATGCTTTAGACCGTCGACCATCTTTGTCGCTCTGCGTTGCACCTGTTCGAGTAAGTCGATATCCTTCCTCACCCATGGTGAAGCTGCTGGCATTCCATACTCTAGATGAGGTCTTACAAAGACGCAAAAGAGTCTTTCGAAAAGTTCGGGAGGAAATATTTTAAATGCACGTCTGATCCAGTGTAGAGTACTAGTTGCCTTCTGGACCATCTTTCTACAGTGTTCTGTTGGCGATAGATTTGTGGTCGTCCGTACACCCAGATCTCTGTGTCTTTCCACAGTTTCTAACCTCGGACCGTCAATATAGTACTGGCGTTTGGGAGAGGCATTGCGGCCGGTGTTCAGGTGCAAAACCACGCATTTAGACACATTAAACTTCAAAAGCCATTTGTTCGACCAAGCACACAGTTTGTTGATGTTCGACTGCAACTTCTCTGCGTCATCATCACATTTGACTTCACTCCATATTTTTACGTCATCCGCGAACATAAGAGCCTCGCAATTCACTTCGCTGATGCAGTCAGTAACATAAATCAGGAAGAGTACTGGGCCTAAGACAGAACCCTGTGGGACACCACTTTCCACCTTTACCCATTCCGAGGCAGAATTACTAACGACGACTCTTTGTAGTCTGGAGGACAGAAAACTCCTGATCCACTTAAACATTCTCCCTTGAATCCCTACATCCCAGATCTTTTGTAAAAGAAGCCTGTGTGGGACACTATCAAAGACCTTCTTAAAGTAAAAAAATATGACATCTACTGGGAAACCCTTATCGGTAGCTCGTGTCCATTTCTCGTGCGAGTAAAGAACACTTGTTAGGCTGACAATATTTTGTTCTGTTCCAGGTATTTCATCAAGTGTCTTTTGATAATACGTTCCATTATTTTACACGCGACGCAAGTAAGACTGACAGGACGATAATTTCCGCAGTCAAGTCTTGAGCCTCCTTTATGGATCGGAGTAATGAGTGCGCACTTCCATTCTTCCGGGAGCTCGCTGTCTTCAAATGACTTTTGAAATTTTGCGGATAAGGGTTTGCACAGTTCATTAGCAAGTTCGCGAAGTGCTAGGGCGGGAATTCTATCTGGGCCAGGCGATTTGGCAGGTTTCAGCCGGAGTAGCTCGGCCCTAACTATGGTAGATGAAAAGAGTGGTTCCTCGGTTAAGGAGGGTAGGGAGGGGAAGGGTACTGGGAGGAGAGGTTGGTTGGCAAATGGATGGCTGGACAAATATAGAACTAGGTTCTCGGGTGAAGACGGACTGAAAGAAGTCGGAAAGGAGGGACGCTTTAACCTGGTCATTAATCTCCACTTTTCCATCTGCAGACCTAATGGCAGGGATCAGTTCCTGAATCCTTTTAGTACTTCGTATATAACCATATAGAATTTTCGAATGCTCCGACGAATTTCGGAGTATGTTTAGGTCAAACTTCTTTCGCAGCTTTGAGGCCTCACTTATACAGACGTTTCGTTGCCGCTTATATTCCTGTAAGTGTTCGTCGAAGCCAGTTAGTCTGTAACGCCTCCACAGACGATTCCTTTTTCTGAAAGAGGCCTTCAAGAACGGGTTTATCCATTTTGGGCGGTTTGTGATTGTTTTTCTTCTAAGAGGACAAGGGGAATAAACAATCTCTTTCAGTAAGGAACTGAAAGTATTCCAGTCATTGTTTGCTCGACCATGCAGTTCAGTCTCCCATGATATAGCTGCCGCTTCCCTCCTCATGAGAGAATAGTCCTCTTTCCAAATGTTTCTCTCCCACCTCTCGGGTTGGACGGGTTTGGAAAGCAGTGAGTACTCGAAGTAGAGCGTGATGTGGTCGCTTGACCCTAATGGCTGTCGGTCCTGCAGGTCTAACACATTTTCCTCCTCTCGGGTAAAAATAAGATCAAGGCAGTTCGACTGCTGTCCTTCCCTGACCCGTGTTCCAAAGGTAGCATTCTGGCAGAGAAGTTTGTCCGTTGCCCATTGTAGTAGTTTGTGATGAAAGCTGTCTTGCGGCCCTTGTGCAGTCCACTTTAGCCAATCAATGCCAGGAGCGTTAAAATCCCCAACGATAAGGACATCTTTCTTCTCGCTAGCTTGGTACAGTTCGGATATGAGCATGAGATCTTGGTCCGAAGTATGGTTAGGTGAACGGTACACCACCGAAAGCGTCGATGATCGGACATTCTTAGTAGATATGGTAACGCTTAGCAGTTCCACATCCCGTACCGGTCTATGTACATCAGCCATAGCGCTTAGCTTGCAAGTGACATAAATTGTGACTCCTCCTCCTCGGCTCAGTCTATCTCTCCTGAATTGCTGATATCCTCTAAGTGCTATTTCTGAATCTGCGATATCTTCAGTAAGCCACGTTTCTGTGAATGCCATAATGTCTGGCTTAATTTCATCAACTAAGTCTCTTAGTTCATTTAGTTTGTTGAAGAGGCTTTGCACATTTGCGAATATAACCTTCAATGACTGATTCGTTGAAGAGGCCCGGCCTTCATTGTGACGGGTTCTGACCACAGGAAAGACCCCTTTGTTTGGACTATTTGTCCATTTTTGATCTTCAGCCCTTTCTCTCCTCTGCCAATTTTCTCCTTCAATTCTGATCTCAGTTCTCTCGTTTTCAGTCTTTCCCTCGGTTCGTAGTCTGGTTGAAAAAACACTTCCTTGTGCGAATTGCGTAAGGTCGTTCTACTTTCTAACAAAACCGCTGCTTGGGCTTCGTTTTCCAAAATAACTTTAAGGGGTCTTGGGGATGTTTTTAGGTCACGATTTGGGTCCGCTTTGCCTAGTCGGAAAGCTTTTTTAACGGTGAATATTTCCCCATCCTGCAGGACGGCACTGGCGTACTGATGAAGAAGGTCTAGGTCGTGCGTCACTCGTTCCTTCGGAATGCAGGACGTGGACTCTGGGGCGCCCCTTATGACAATATTTTGCTTACGATTTAGGGAAGAGCTCATTACTGTTCCGTCCGCGCTGGGACGATAAAATGCTACTGTAGTATTCCCGACGGATGTTGGCACTTCGACATTTGAATGATTTTCGGCCGGCGAAGGGAGTTTAGGGCATGGATTTTCATGTGACGTACTTGCTCCGGCAGTGGAGCTCTTACAATCACTACCCTGTTGCAATGTACTGCACGAAGGCTTATCGTGTTCTTTTCCATAAACGGAATGGTTAGGGCACTTTCCAGATGAGTTAGCCTTTTGAAGAAATGGAGTAACAGCATTGCCTTCCATGAATAACGGCGAGTCCTTGTAGTTCAAAGGCTTTGCCTATTATTCTTACCAAATAAACTGAAACTATTAACGCCTCGCTGTAGATTCCTACTGTGCAAGCCACATTTTAAACTTCCTTGCGTAGTTGACGGAATATATCCTTAGCCATGTGCGATTTATGCTTCTCCCGTAAAACTGTTGGAGATGAAGGAGAGAATGCGGTCGATATGACTGCAAACAATGCATGAATTTGATGTGGATGGGACGTGTTGTAGGCCTCATCAATAAATACGTCCCACTGTTGATCGTTCTCCAGTAACTGAGGAGCCTGACACGTACTGTTGAAAGTGGTTTACGTAACGCCGTTGACAGATTTCAATTGCTGGAAACACGTTGGACCGGGCACATTCGCCAACACCATGCGAAGTAACATTGGGATGCACGGTATGCAGTCTGCCTATAGCAGTTCTTTATGTATGCCGGGGTTTCTGTTTACTCGCTCTCCTCGATCGCGTCTTTCGGATGATTTTCTACACGCATTCCCTGTGCAATACGAAGGCACTTCCGAATACGGCAGTGTTTTTGCAAACGCGTCACTTTGGCTTGATGTGAAGAACGCAGTTAATGTAGTTGCCGGTGGACTTAAGTCAACCTGTTTCGCGTTTGCATCGGTAAAGTAAACGCATTGCCCATTCTCTAACTGTACTGCAAGTTTACAACAACTGGACTTCGCTAATGGATGGGAAATAAAAGAATTCGCCACATGGATTTGTTGCCGTTGACGCATCTTCCAGCCCAATACTGTGCGATTTCATCGAGTTGTATGTCGGCATCCCTTTCTCTTCTTTCGTTTTGCAGGCCGAAAGCGGACATGTCTATGCCTTTATTAACGTACTTACAAATGTACCTGATTCATTTCCCGAAATTGCAGTTTTCCACGTTTATGTGAACTTCGTTTGCATACGTACCCCTCAAGGCTGACATTTATTGCTACCCTGACGATGTCCGACAACAATCCGTTATATACCGCCACCTACAGGCTAGTCCTGCTCGCTTTTTTGTCCTTATTTTTATTGAGGGTTTTTTCTCCTGTAAAATTAATCCAATCATTTTTAAATTTTGTATGGAGTTTAGAAGAAGAAAATTGGCTCTCTGGAGTTTTTTTTCACCCCTCACTAATCATTTTCCTCAATGGACTACTAATTCAGAAACGATGAATTGCATTTTGTAAAGATTCTGCCTACCTCGTCTAAAATTCACATGTAAATTTATTTTAACTTGCTTTGATGGGACCCCGACGGGTCTTTAGTAAAAAACTATCCATCTATGTATAAATTCCGCTGAACATTTTCGGTATAAGAGACCTCCGTCGTTACCGGTAACTGTGTTGCATGCGAATGCCCGGGGATATCTTTTAGAGCACTTTTCC
>CACRXP010000119.1:817767-831599 GCA_902702965.1 Spirometra erinaceieuropaei
GCACGGTGGGCGGTGGGGTGGGCGCGGCCGTCGGGCTGAGCAAGTGCGTTTGAGCGGATGTCAGTCAAGTGGCCACAGTCCGGGCGCACGTGTGTCCGCGCGGATGCAGGTCAAATGGCCGCAGCAGGTGGCGTTGATAGGTCAGAAAAAAATCCGGATTCTAACCAATCACAGGCGTACGATCGGCAGGAATACAAAAGTGAACAGAAAAAAACACAGCTCTATGCGCTGGCTGAGTTGTGTCAAAATTTCAGCGCAAACGGTGCAGTACTTTATGAGATTTACAAAATCACAGATAAAGCCCCTACATATATATCAATCAGGAAAATGCGCACACCAATCTATTGGCTTCACGAAGCAAAAAAGCTCCGCATGTGTGGCAAAGATCACGAACAGGCAACCAATTACCAGGCCGAAGTCGGACAAGTCATAATAGCAGCGAGGAGGGAGGACAGAGAATGCGGGTAAATTGATACAGCACTGTTTCGGGCTTATTCTGCCTTCATTCAGCCAATCATAACCCTGACCACCAGCAGCTGGGACCAGAAACACAAACATGCGCACAGACGCACCTGGCGCAGTCGGTCCACCACTGAGGCCTACCAGATGGGTCATAAGCACTTCATCGAACCGAAGTTCATCAGTGCCTCGCCACCTGTCATTCTCTGTCGCTGCAGATCGGGTATTTATCAATCAGGAATACCCGATCTGCAGCGACAGATAATGACAGCTGATGAAATTTTGTTCGTTAAAGTGCTTATGACCCATCTGGTAAACCCCAGTGCTGGATCAACTGCGCCAGGTGCGTCTGTGCGCATGTTTGTGTTTCTGGTTCCAACTGCTGGTGGTCAGGGTTATGATTGGCTGAATGAAGGCACAAGAAGCCCGAAACAGTACTGTATCAATCTACCCGCATTCTCTGTCGTCCCTCCTTGCTGATATATATATATATATATATTAATATGGGTGAAGATCCGATGTCCACATATGTTACCGTGTATATCATCCTCCGAGGAAGACGAAGAATTGAAGGCGATTTCATGGACCGATGTTTCGGAAACTCTCTCGTTTCCATCTTCAGAGTCTTGCGCTGACGTTTCCTGCTGGCCTTGATCTCTTCAGCCTTACCGCCTGCCTCGTATTATAACCATGCCCAGCGCACACATGTTGACTAGCCTGCTTTCGGTTGGCTGATCTCTTCCATTGGCGGACAGGCGTGTCTTGTGTCCCCCTCACGCCTAAATGATGACGATTGTATACAGTGCCTGAAGTGGGGTGAACGCCTTCGTATTAGCAAGCTTGCATCCCTAATATGTAGTCAGGGATCAGACAGTAAACGACGTGCTTTGTCTGCCTGATAAATTGTCTTACGCTCTGCCACCTGAATTCATCTTGCTAATGGAACGCTGTGGAAAGAGAGAGGTAAATACACCCAGGTCTTCTTCAGTATAAACAGATTAGTCCACCAGTCCGATTTGGGTCCACAATATGCCGGCACGTATTGATATTTTTTAAAGGCCTGGGCCACTACAGGTAGGCAGGTCGGTCCATAGTGGGTAAATTGACAGATCTTGAAATATCTAGCCCTTCACTCTGCAATATAGGTCAAACGCATCACATCTTTGACATGTCAACTTCCGAATATGCGTCCAAGCTTCCAGAGCTAGTTCCGGAACAAAGATAATAACCTGATTTTTGCTGCATTTTTTTTTTAAAAATGGGCGTATTCATTCATTTCCCACGTTATGCCGATAATATCCTTGTTTTGCTTGCCAATCGCCTTTGGATTTTCGAAACCTTTCTGTGGCGTAACAGCTGATGCTCCTGTTGTAGCTTTTATACTTCCCTCATCTACTATAGCGCGTAGCTAGACTGCTCATAGCCACATTAAGTCTATGCCGAAAATTACGGTGCTTAAACTGGATAATACGTCCCTGCGCACTCAACCGGAAATCACGAATTTATTCAAGGACCTTTGATTCTACCTTGGTTATCAAATCACTCGCTTGTCCGAGTTTTGTGGTTCTTCGCTCACTTGATCTGCAGCACGTTCTTCTGTTTGCTCATCAACTTTTGCACATTCAATCACACGGTAATCACTTGTCCGTAAGCTCATTCCCGTAGCTAAAGTTTTTTTGACTGTTTGTATGTAATATCTTCATTACTTATTGAAAAGCTCCATTCATACGGGCTCTACAGGGTTAATCACGAATCAGAAAATTCAGAGTCATTTATCTGTAGCATCTACAGTCAATGAGTGGGCAGATTTTACTGAGCTGAAATCGAGGCGGACAAAATAGTTACACAGGTCAGTCATTGTGTTGTTGTGGGCGCCCCGTCTGCCTAGCCCCAAGTACCAATAGACCTCGGATCTACTCTCATCGTTTCGTCAGTATCGTAGCAACAGACCGGGTAAGAGTTCTCCTGTAAAGGGATGTCATTCGTTTCATCTTCTATCATGCATACGCACAACAACGCAAAGTATGTATATACATGCATCTGACTATCTGGCAAAGGCATTATACCGTACTCCCTAAACAGGTAATAGTTAGAAGCTCGCGCACACGTCCAAGAGACTTAGTTGCACGTCCTTTACCGAATAGGTCCCGAAATATTTTAATTGATTGTCCTCCAGAATTCATGTACCTGAAACCGCATAGAGAACGCTGGGAGACCCCCTGAGGAGCCGAATCCCTCGCAGCTGTGTCACGCAGCGGCAGAGTATCGACGGAACATAAATGCCGCACTGCCTGTAATACTGCTTGTCTGTAAAATGTGTATTACGTGGTTATTCCACAGTAGTTGATTGACTTTGAGTCGAATGTTCATTGAAATTTCGGGTCTGACCATAAAAAGTCGTGTCCCGAACACTTAACACCATATTCTGCTCTGAATATTTTTAGAAATTATTTGCTTGATATATACACACATATGTATATGTATAAACCTTGTTTATATTTCCCAAAGAGCCTTTTTCTTTCGGATTATGAATATTGGGATGTCTGTTTTCAAATTCATACATATACGTATATGTCTATAACATGTATAGATACATAATCGGATATATCCAGTTAGAAGTGTACACTGTTGCAATAAAATATCATCTACCGGATGTAAGGGAGGATCTAAGTTTAATAAATTGAGCGAACGACCATCTGTCGACTGAAACGTCTCCGGGATTACAAATGGGTTTGATAGGTCGAATGCCCACAGGCTCTAGGATCGGGCAGTAGGGGGACACCATATATCACCATGAAACATGAGGAAGAGAGGATGCGACAATCAGCCTCATTTCTTGCTTCTTCTATAAAGGTCTCTTTGTCTTCCTATTTGAACAAAAGTAATATCGCAATCTACGGTACGACCATTGAGATAGGCGTCACGCGCGAACGACGGTTGCTCTAAATGTGAGATGCACAAACCACGCTAACTTGACTGGAATATTTTCTGTTCCCATTGCAATTTGTAACTCACTGTACCTGTAGATGACACACACAGTTCACCGGTTTCGCCATTCATCCACATTTTTCGTAGAAGTCGTAGAACCAATTACACAAATCCCTAATAGCCTTGAACTAGTACATGGGTAGCCATGGTCTAGTTGCTCAGTTCTTGCACACTCTGTGACTAGGTGTGTTATTGACCGATGGGCCACAACCGTTGCGGACAATGCACACCCGACTGTGACGGTCTACCACCCAAAAACTACTCAAACGCATCATTTCAGTTGCATTCAACATGAATGATCTACACAGACGTCCTAGACACTCCACTCGGAAAGTTTCCTCATCAGACCGTCCGATGTCTGCGCAGCTTGCAAACGTACTCAACTGTGCCCTTCACACAGCAAATGTGTATTTGAGGCCTTTGACGCCACTCTTGCAAACGAACTGATGTGTAGAATACGCATAACGGTCATTGGCATAAGTCAGTCACGTTACTAGCTGTGGACTATTAGGAGCTAGCAATATACCAGTGCAGTTTTACTGAGCATGAGTGAACTTTTTCAAGGTCTTGAATTATAGCAATAAATAGAAATAGAGTCGCGAATAATTGACCAAAAAAATACCTATTTCGTCAACAAACCTAATTACAGCAGTTTAAAATACCCGGAATTAATTTCCCAAAATTGTATTTGAAAAGCTGGCCCTCTATTCACGTTATCAGTCTTTCGCGACATACATTTTCTTTGGAAATATCGTCAAAATGAATCCACCTCTGGATTCTCCAGTGTTGTGCATTTGGATTATGCCACCGGCATCTGTCAATTTCTTCGACAGTATTAAAGCTGTTGATTAAGTGTGGCCTTGGCCATAATGGCATTTAGTTACATTAATACTGTTTTTGGCAGATTTTGAATAATTTATTTTGACCCAGCTATGAAAAACTCGGCGCCTCGTTTGGATTCGAACCCGAAACAAATATTAATTATGTGAGCCTGGTAGTCATCTGGGGGATTCTAGATGGATTACTTTGGAAATCCTGCTTTGGCAGTCAACTTACTGCGTCAGAGTTGGTGGATTCCAAACGCTGCAGTAGGTTGGGCGGGTAACCTAACCCAAATGCGATTAATCGCGTCTCTCGGCGGGGCCTCAGCCCATGTGGCTAGAACGTTAGCTGTACTGAAGCCTACCTTTGCTGTCGTGGGTTCGAATCCCACCGAGGGCCGAGTTTTTCACAGTTGGGTCAAAATGAATTTTAGTTGTAGAGAAATGGGAATTGAGGCCGCATTCCCTGTTCCAATACGTGGTTCAGGGGAATTGTTTTGTGTCATCGACGAATGTATGTGTATACTTGCGCTTTGGTTCAGCTGTGTTCATACACGACATAGCTGGCTTCCATAATTAGGGCTCTTTGTAACTTTTAATATAGGCGTGCCCCAAAACAGCTGCTCGGTTTATTCTCTCGGAGTTGTTTTCTACAGCTTTTTGACTAAGAATCCGAACCGGACGGCAGTGGTGGCAAGTAAACTTGTTTACTAATGGCTAGTGATCGCCATATCGCGGCTTTCCATCGAACTTTACTGTTTTTAAGGCAGTCGGCATGCTAGGCCTCAACCCTCTGCACTTTGGTGGCACTGTTGTTGCCGTTCTGCGACTGCTCATTTGTCGGACCCGAGAGCCTGCATATTGTACATCTAGTTTTCGCGGAAGGCCGTCGCATTATCTTCCACCTCTACGTCGGGTCTCCAGCATCCGGTCTTTCTTCATACACGTTCATACTGAATCTTTACTAACAAATGCCCTTCATCTCAAAATTACCACGACCATTGTATACTGTTTTTAGAGGGACGGAGTGGCTTTTTTAGACCTAAAATTTAGTAATAAATGTACATAAAACCTAAGTACCATTCTGTTATTCGGTTACTCCCGTCTTGCCGGTTACAACTTATTCGCTGTAAACCAAATCTTTTGAACGGAACAAAATGTCTCACGTACTTTATTGCGGAACTTTATTTTCGATCATCCGAAAGTGTGTTTTATTTCATGACACCTGCATGATGGGGGTACTCTCGTCGATCAGGTTATGGGACGTGCTTATTCCTTTATGCATTAGGGCTCAGCCTAGAACTCTCGCAGACAGTCGCATCGCAACGGGAAGTATGTGTAGGTGGTACCAAAAAAGGGAGAGCGGGATGGCAATTTCCGGGCTATTAGCCTTCGTCAGTCAGTCGTACCCATCCCCAGGCTTTTCACGGGACTTCAACTGTGAACCCGCGTTCCTTGGTCTCCGAGCGTTAAGTAGTCTAAGGCTCTGGCATGGAGTCGCGGACTGTTATCCTCTGCCTGGCCTACCGGCAGAACCTCTGTTATTGTTGACAATATAAACCTACATGCCCGGAAGAGTGCTTGGTAACCGCTAGAATATTAGCGATTCGTAATAATTATTGACACCAGATTTCCTAATTGCATATGCTAATATGCCAAGTGTTTTACAACGACCTTCTTTAGTTCGAAGTTTCCCCTTCCCATCTCTGTATGCCTAGTTCCATCGCCATACTCTAAGTAAACCTAACACACTACTGAGCAAGAAAAGTTCATGCCGCTGGCAAGTAAAAGTTATCTGTGTCTTTAGGTTGGGTTTTGTCCCCCGGATCTTGAGGCGTTGGTAGAAAAAAACAGTCGGCATGGATACCGATCAGACTGATGGTGTGTCCGTTTGCTTTGTTATTGTCCCATTTTCGTAGATTATATGTCTATTTCTCTGAGTAATCAGAACAATCATGATCAAGGTCAGCGAAGCGTACTGGTCAACCGAATTCAAGGCGTGAAATTTTGTTCTAACGAAATATCGTAAGTTGGATTGATACTTAATTTGACACGTAGGACTGGGAAGTACAATGTTTGGACATTCATCCCGAAATTTTTATTCGAGCAGTTTCGCAAATATGCCAATATATTTTTCCTGGCCGTTGCTCTTCTCCAGGTACGTGATCTTTGTGTTGCTTTTAGAGCTCTTAGCAAATCCCTGGCGTTTCTCCGACCGGTCGCTTTACCACTGTTGTTCCACTAACAATAATTCTTCTTGTGTCAGCTATAAAGGAAATCATAGAAGACTTCGTGAGTTTTGCTACCCACGTGTTTGACTATTTATTAGAAAAGGCATACTACAGATAAGGCAACTAACGGGACCAAGACCTTGGGTAATGCGTTCTTAATTCACTAAGTTCCTACAATCGCCATTTAGTTTTAAGAGATGGACACTGGATAGAAATGCCGTGGATGCACGTGAAAGTTGGTGACATTGTCAAGGTGGTGAACCACGGTGGTATACCAGCTGATCTTCTCCTATTGTCTTCAAGCGAACCAATGGCGATGTGTTACATTGAAACCTCTAATCTAGACGGCGAGACCAACCTGAAACTTCGGCAGGTACTTCATACCCTAACTGGTCTTTCAGAATCCTGCCTTTCCTTAGGGTCTCAAGGCGACAGCCAACTACCTGACCGCTGAAGCTCTGGAGACTGTAGGCTGGCGTGTAGAATGCGAGAAGCCAAATAGGAATCTTGATGAATTCGTTGGCACCTTGTGGCTGTCGGATGGCAGGTACGTTTATGTTCTGAATGTTGTTTTTCCACGTCATTCTTTCCAAATACAACGCACTTCGTCTGTAATTTGCCTGAAAAGTAGTCAGACGCATTCTTTTACTCCAACATTTGGGTCTAGTATTGATGATCTCTGCGCTGTCAACATCTATCATACGCATACTTAAGTCGAGCAGCAACTTGGCAAAAACATGTATCTCAAAAGCGTGAGACCGAAATCACCCTTTATCTGCAACCCTGCACTCTTGCCTGCCGTATAATTGCCGTTCTTTGAAAAAAGAATATGCCCCGACTCGTTCCTAGAAGTAACCTTTTTCTGACTAGAAACCCTTAAACCACAAAATAAAGGCTGAAACCGAGCACCTTATACCTCCGCAGTTGTGCACAACCCAAAGGTCTTTCATTCAATGGCTTTTACACAGTGGTAATGTATGACCTAAACTCCCCAGATTCTCGTTTTGGAGTTAATAAGAGTAGTGCAATTTGAATACAACAGCCTGAATGTGAATTGAATTGACATTTTTAGCCACAGGGTCGTCAGCCACCAGGGTTCGGGTTGTCATGCAACTTCCTACTAACCGTTTTCTTATTCCTGGAAAATCACATCGTTATTACTCTTACACATGTTACCTTCTACCTGTCAACAAGGAAACATGTTTGCTATTTCACCTAAACACGAAATAAGATTTGATTTGCAGCCTTTAGTGTTTCTCCGATGTTGTGCTGCCTTTAATAAGGCCTTCCTTGTTTTCAACTCTAAATACAATAGTAGCCAAATTTTTTTGAATGAAATTTAACTGCCTATCCGTCCTGGAGTGCAACAGATCTATCTGCCCGAAGTATAACAAACGTGTTAGTTTGTCAACTCGGCGCATGATCTCTACTTGTGGTCGGAATCTTGTAGGATCCTATCCTGTCCACCCAACAGCTGGGCTATTGGCGATACTGAACATTGTGCAAGAAGACACACCACATATAGTACATGAGAAGCTCATTTATGCCTTTTTGCCACCCCACAGTTGTTGCCGACGTTGTCCACCGTGTACTCCACAGCACGGGAAGAGCAGAGACGGTGACTTGCACGTGATTTAGCTTATGATGAATGTAGACTTGCACAGAATCCACCTCACCCTCTCCTTCCCCACATGGACCAGGTGTCAAGACAGAGTCAAGAAGACCAGAGGCGGGGGAGGCCGCAGGTGGATGGCATGGTCGAGTCCGCATCTTGGCGCTCCACTCCACACCCCCTGATCCACACATTAAATGACCAGGTTTTTGACCAGCAACAGTCGGGGGGGGGGTGGCAGGGGGTCCCAGTGTGCTCGATGTATACCGGCATCGGGGTCTGCCATCGCACCCCGAAATGTTGGCATTTGTTATGGTGTGCAATCCGATAACGCCTGCAAGAATCCGATATGGCCCGCGGGTTGGCTCAGTGAATCTACCAAGTGGCCCGTTGTCAGTGTCGGTTTCGGAGATGGTGGCAGTGATGGAGCTGCTGGTGGTGGACGCGCTGAGCGACGGGGTCTGGGTTGAGCTAGGCATGGTGGATGTGCAGGAGGTGCTAAATGTGTCGAGACTGCTGTCAGTTCCGCTCTCGTGAATACGCATGTGACCGAATAGACCCATGCGGTGACTAAATGTGCAGGGGCAGGATGGACAGTGGAGGCGAGTGTAGATTGGTGCTCCAGGCACTGGTTCGCCAGTCTCCTTGCGATAGATTCGCAAGTGACCGACCAGGCAGATGTGTGAGGCGAAAATGCGGTCGCAATGAGTCCACATCGTTGGTGTTGATGGTGGGGAGGTTGATGTTTGTTAGTGGGTCAGGATTGTGTGCAGTGGTGGTGGATACAGGAGCCGCCGTAGCGGATGTTGAAACAATGAAGGAGAAGGATTAGGAGACAACTGAAGGGGAAACAATTGAGCCTCCGCGCCTGCTTCGTGTAGACAGTCCAGGTCTCCGTCCCATACAGCGGCGTCGGCAAGATGACCACCTTGTATATCTTCAGTTTGGTGCGGCTGTGGAGACCGTGACAGTTCCAGACGGTGTTTTGCAGATGACAGAAGGCTTGGCTGGCTTTGGAAATCCAGCGTGCCACTTCATCGTCGATCTTGGTGCTGAGGGAGAAGGTGCTGTCCAGGTAGGGAAAGTTGTTCACGGCTTGCAGTTGGGCGCCGTTCACGTTAATTTGGGGTACGACGTAGACAGCGTCGGGTGGCGGTTGATACATGACCACCGTCTTCCCCGCGTTGATAACCAGGCCAAAGTTGTCGCTGGCGGCGGCGGAGAGATTCATGGTCTTTTACACCTACCCTTCCGAGATGGCGTTGAGAGTGCGGTCGTCGGCGAAGGGAAGTTCATGGGTGGTAGTTGTGGATACACGCGACTGGAAGTGCGTCCGCCGCAGATTGAGGAGTTGACCGTCCTTCCTGTAGGCAATGCGGATGCCAGGTAGTTCGTCACGGGAGGCGTCCATCAGTATGGCATAGAACATGAAACTGAAGTGGGTATGCTCGAGGACGCAGCCTTACTTCACTCCGTTGGTCACTGCGAATGTTTTTGAAACTGCTCCATAGTCCCTGACACGCGCCATCGCGCCATCATGGAGCTAACTCACCACCTGAGGCAACCGCTCCGGACAGTCGAATTTCCGCCTGATTCTCCGCAGTCGAAGGCCTTCGTCAAATCCGCGAAATAGGAGTAGAGATGGGTCCGCATCTCCTGACGCTTCTCATGCAGTTGGTGGACGACAAAGATCATGTCCGTGGTTCCACGATGACGGCGGAAGCCGTACTGGTTTTCCGGCAGGGAACCCTGTTTCAAATGACTATTCAGGCGGTTGAAAGGATGCAAGTGAAGATCTGCCCGGTGATGTTCAGCAAGGAGATGCCTCGGTGGTTGACGCAGACTTGGCGATTACCCTTCCGCATATAAGATGGGCGATTGTGGCGTCCTTCACATCCTGCTGGATTTCTTCTCGACGCCACGTCTCCTGTAAGAGTGCCGTCAGTTGATTTACGCGTTGGATACCACCGTGCTTATAGATCCCAGCAGGGGTCGCGTCCGATCCCGGCGATTTTCCGCTGGAGAACTGCAGCACAGCCCTGATGATTTCGTGGATAGAGGGCAGGATGTCGAGGTCGGCATTGGTCTCCACTTGAAGCAGACGAGCGATTGCGGCGTCGGAGATGGTGGAGGGACGATTGATGACGCTTCTGAATTGCTCGGTCCACCGTTGGATAATTTGTGTCTTCTCAGTGAGTAGGGTACTGCCAGTGGCGCTGAGAAGAGGAGCAGCTGCTTTGGTTGGCGGACCATAGACAGCCTTGATCGCGGAGAAGAAATTCCTCTGTTTGTAGCGATCCGCTTAACCTTGGGTCTTCTTGGCCTTGCGAGCCGTCAAAACGTTCTGCATCTCCTGCAGCCGCTGTGGCACTAGACGGTGACTACGGTAGAAGGCTGCTTTGCTGTCGTCAGTGGGGCGGTTGACGTAGACTTTGTGCAGGCGGTTATTCTCAGCGGGCAGATTGCTGATGGCGGCGTTGTCATCGAATCAGTCCTGCTGTTGGCGTCGTGATTGACCGAGGAGACCTAGGGTAGTCGAATGGACTGTATCCCTTAGTTGACACCATCGGTTCTTCACGGAGGCGTATTCGCCGGCGCCCGCGGCGTCGGCGCGGCGTCAGCAACCCAATGTCGTGTACCAGTCCCTGATATTGCGTGTGTCCCTTTTGAAATCATGTAAATTCTCAACTTCACTCATGATCCTGGGATGTCGAAACGCCTGGCATCTTGAGATATAGCGGAAAATCGATGAGTGTTTGCAACGGGGTAGGAACTTCATAATTGAGGAACCTCAGTGGCTACGGCCTTCGAGACTGTTATTGTTTCGATTTTTTGCAGGTCAACAAGAGCAGGCCTTAAATTACCAAGCGCAATATTTTCATCTTAAATTGGAGTCTCTCCCTTGACGGGACCAGTGGTCCCTATAGTCCCGCTCAGCAACCTGATTTGTTTTTTCCAACCTCTGTCATTTTTTGCATATTTCCTCAAATTTCGTTGTTTTACGATGCATGAGGACATTTATCTTCTCCCACTGCAAATTACCCTCGTCTTTAGTGCACACCCAGTCGGACCAAATCAACTATTACTTCGTGGTGCTACTCTGAAAAACACTCATTGGATCTTTGGTACGCCTTTTAATACTGGCGTCAGACGTCCTTCTTTTGCGTTTCCTAAGCACAACATTTATAGAATCTGGTCTCACCATCTAGAAACTTATGTGCATGTAAATTTTTCACCGACTTACTTTCCCAAAGGCCAAGGACTCTAAAAAGCGGTTAAATTTACGTTTTATGCCTGGATGTGACCTGTATACACTGAGTTAACTCGCCGAACTTTCAAATGTCTCTGCCTTTAGTGATTTTCTCCGCCTATAACGAGTTTGAATCAATACCGGGCCGGTGTCTGGAGAAACGTCCTACCAGTCTTGTTTTTATCATCTTAAACTCTACAGCCAGCAACCGGTCTCACGAACTGTTAACCGAAATTCCGATATGCGCTATCGACGGAGAAGGATTACTTAAGTGGGGTTGTAACATTGCTTATCGTGTAGTATGAACCCAATATATTTAAGACACGCCAGGATGTTGGCTTTTGAACGCGCTTCCATTCGGCTGCCCACAAAAACCGCACTCGGCAACAAATGGTTACCTAAGTTGCATGAATTCTCCCCCATCGATTTTCGATGTTCGCATAAATCCGAGTGTAATTTATAGAAGACATGCACAAAAATACTCTTTCATGTACTTATTTGGTAGCAAATAATTTCCTCAAGTTTTGTCTTCGAAGAAAGGATGTCTTTCAGTTTTCAAAAAGTCATTCAATTTCCGGCTAATTTTAGACCCAATCTGCTGTTACACATGCGCTTAGTGTTCCAAAACTCCATGATGCGTAGTTTCCTGGTGAGGAAAATCATGTATTTCTCTACGCCATTAAAACGCCATAAAGGGCTCATGGAATTTCACAGTGGATGTGGAGCGCGTTGTATACTGCACAAACAACCTTGGTTAACGTACTGATCCGATATTGCATGAATGGGCGCTTCACGGTCTTAAAAATCTCGTAATTAGACAGTTTTTAAAACCGAAAAATACCCTTTCTTCAGGCATAAAATAGGAAGAAGTGATTTACTACCAAATAAGTGTGGGAGAAAATATGTTTGTGAATGTTTTAAGTAAATTGCGTTTGAATATATGTTGACACCCAAAGTTGATGGAGAAAATTCATACTATTTAAGTAGCCATTTATTATCTATTGCGGTTTTCGCATGCAGCTGAAAAGAAGTCCATTCAAAAGCTATTATTTTGGCCAGTCTAAAATATCACTAGATTATGCCGCACAATAATAAATATGAATACCTGACCTAAGTAATCCTTCTTCATCGAAAATGCATTGCAAGTTCCGGCTGACCTTTGGATGAGATCTATCACTGAGTACATCAATGGCTCTGGGCTATCCATCTCTCCCATTGTTATAAGCAGACAAGGATGCGCTGATTAACCGCATACATTTTATTTAAGCTGACGAAGATCTCGTCGGAGTACAAACGGAAAATGAATGTGATGGATGTGTCTGCTACAGCAGTTATCATAACTTCCAACTTGCGTTCTGCTTTCTAAGGCCCCATTTCTCAACATAAGGGCATTACCGACCAAGATCCTACATCTAAAACGCAAAATTTGGCCCAGATACTGATTTACTATCGGTTCCGATGATTTTTCGAAGTTGGAGAATACCTCATGTTGCTTCGTCAATCTACCATTCTGCCGACCGCCTGGATGGGAGGGCGCCTGATTTGTGTATTTCTAGGCTTTATCGGCAAACCAGGGGAGATCACACAGAAAGGTGTACAACTTAGCTGACTGCGCGAAAATCCTAACAACCCTACTGAGGTTGGTACGAGTTCTTCGCAGTACTTCGCTAGCGAATATGGTGGAACTATCTCCAGGTCGGGCGAGGCCGTTACTCCCACCGGGTCAAAATGTAGTGGGCATATCATTCTTGATTAATGCCCTCATCAGATTTGGGGAAAGTGGCTTCAACGCCGAAAACATGCAACTGGATGTCGCAGGCAGTTCGCTACATTGACCGTGCTCCGTGCCGTCGCACTTTGTGACTTCGTAATGGATAGAATTTGCATTTAAGCTCTCCGTGGCGCGTGACTATGACCTTTTATCGTGCTCTCAGACCTACTGATTCATCAGAGTCCTAATTATTAGAATGGTTAACAAATCATCCGAGATATCTCCCATTCGCTAATCTCAAGCCGTCTGATCCATCGGTGTACCTTTGCCTTGTTAATCTCCTTTCATGCTTTTCTATTTTTTCTTATTTTCCACTGTAGGCTCAGTGCTGTATACCGGGAAAGAAACGAAGGTGATGTTAAACTCTGCCGCTGCGCCTCTCAAGCGGTCGTCTGTCGACAGGCAGACCAATAAATACGTACGTTTCAATGTTTTGTTACGTAGGTAATTTGTCTTTCTAGTGTCCCTCAGCCGTTGCTATGAGGGTGAGAGAGGCCCATGTTATGAGCGTCGGCCATTTCTGATTCCTGTGATACCGCGATATTTGGATTTTGGTGAAGTGCAATGCCGCTGGGTAGCCGTGATTTTGTCTGTGTCGTCATTGGTTTAATTTTTCACGGGTAGCAACGTTAGAGATTGGGGCATGACTCAGTTGACAATATTCCATCAGTCTCGTTATGCCGTGAACCGCATGTACGGA
>CACRXP010000119.1:834415-850334 GCA_902702965.1 Spirometra erinaceieuropaei
GAGGAAAGGAAAGAGCTTCCTCGAAGCAAATTTCCCCACTTTAGAGATAGGCTCCATCTTTTCTAGACGCCTCTGCAGATGTACGTCGAATCAAACGAGTATGAGAGTTTGAATTTTCACGCCAGAGGTCGTGGGGCATGGGGCTAAAAGCACACTACGCGCATTGGAGATGAATATGCGACGTTGGCAGAAAGCGTGGGAGGAGAGAAGTACGTTTATGCTTTACAATGGGTTGCGTGTCAAATGTCAACGCGGGGGTAAAGCGGGCAAGTTAACAGGGACAGTTCTCGTCGTCTTTTGGTGAGTGCGGATGCTCCGAAATTCATTTCCGCAGGCTTTTATACCTTGTGTCGAGGTTGACACTATAGTTGATACTGTCGGCGCTAGGGTATTGTGCAATTTTGAGTACTGTTCGTTACTGCCACGGCGATCGCTTCAATGACGCCCTAGATGGTACCCTTTTAAGGAGATACGGCTTACAGAACAATGCACCCTTGGTATACCTGTTCCAGCCTGAGATTTCAAGCCAGCTGGATGGTTTTCCTGCAGTAGCAGTTTTCGACGATCAACCAACTGAAGCCCCAACCAACTTACTGTAAAGTTTTCTAACATAATTCAGGCATCGACCTTTGATCAGCTCGGGGTTCTCAATGCCACATCGTTGACGGTGGACGTGAGTGGTAATCGGTGCACGAATGCATCTGCTATTTTAAGCAGGGGAATGCGCAGAGCCTAGAAAATGTTTAAGTTGATTTGTTCGTCGTAAATGTACTGGTATGGCTTTCCTAGTTATTTGCCTCAATAGTCTCGACATTTCGTCTGCAGCGCCCCTAGATTCAACTGACCAGCCCAGTAGATGTACTACACTGCATCTCAAAAAGCAATTCGTACAACTCGGCCGCTGTTCACTTCGCCCGTCTATTGATTTCTGGAATGTATGGAGTGCCAAGGTGGGGGTCATGCTCCTTGTCGGACCGACTGTCCCCGAGGAACTTGCCACAGTCGGGGCATACTCAGCATTGCCCCTACCTGATACTAAGTCCTCATCAATTACCATATGAAAATGTTGGGTCTCCCACCCCGGCGAATTTATTCGTGTGCTCAGTGGGTGTATAGGGAGGGGGGGGGGGAGGACCAGTCGTGACGTGACGCATGTGGATGGGGCCTTTGTCAGGTTAGTCCCCGCACTTACCCTCGCTTCATGCCGTCTTGACGTGGTGTAGCCACTGGATGACAATGAGCCTGATGAGAGGGAGGGAGGTCCATTCTACGCAAACCTCATGATTATTTTACGGAGGTCGTCTTCACCATCTTCGCATCTTCGGTACCAACCTTGCCATTCCCTCCTCCCCATATCTCCTATCTTAAGGTCTTTAGGAGACGGCGATATGCAATCCTGTAAGCGGCAAGAACCAATTGGAGTCGTCTCTTACTATACAAATCGTAAACAATAGTTTAGTTCGACAGTCGCCTACAATATCTGAGTGACTCCATTTTTGTATGCACAGCTTAGGAAAAGGAGCTAAGAAACTTGTTATAAACAAGTTTTGCATCTGCACAGTGGACCCTGGCTGCTATGCGTGGCGAGCTCGAACAACAAAACCAATGGACTGGATCAAAGCTCACCATAACTTTGTCTCTCTCTCTCTCTAGTATGATCTGGTTCACCCTGATGGCCCCGAATGTCCGGTTGCTTTTAGGTAACACGATGGCCACCAGCCATGTGAGACGATAACCCTGGTCGCCTGACAAATGACCCTATGTCAGGTGGGCATTGCTACTCACGGTGAGACTCGTTTCTCCGACCAAGGACAGCCGAGCAGAGTATAAGCAAGCTACGTCTTCTGGAGCAGTTGTTATATGGTATAATGACGATAGGTTGGAGCCTCCCTCACTGCTAGAACTTGCTTGTAAGCCTCCGTCCCTTCTCTCGATCGCCAACAGTTGCCTCATCACATTGCAGTTTCAGCTCCTTACTGGGAAATTTGCCATCGTCGCCAGCGCCTACGCTCCGGCAGTGGCAAGCCCTGATGCGGCAAAGGACAAGGTCTACAAAGATCTGCCCACCCTCGGGTTAGGGTCTGAGGGTGAAGTTCTTATTATTCTTGGAAACTTCGATGCTGGAGTAGGCTCAGACCATGCAATCTGGAAGAGAGGACTTATTTGTCGAGAAGTGGGAAGATGCAAGAGCAGTATCCTGCTGAAGATTTGCGCACAACTCAGTCTGTTTTCCCAAACAGTGTCTTCCCCTCTACCACAGGAGGACCATGTGGATTCATCCCCGTCCGCGTCCTCGGCCACTACTGAGCTACGTGCTCATCAAGGGGGCAAGGCGGCCTTTCATGTGGTGCTGGATGATATTCATCAAACCGAACTATAGCGTATCCCTATGAAATTAGGCTGCCTCGAAAGACCCACGCTGATGGTCAGGCAACTCCATGAAAGCATGATGGCGCGTGTCAGCCGTACAACTATTCGTCATGACAAATGGAATGAGGCAGGGTTGCGTACTTGACCTGTCTCTCTTCAGTCTCGTCGTCCGTAATGCATGTTTACGCCCATCATGCAGGAGTCGGCATTAGATACCAAAGCGACGAGCAATTATCCCTTATCCCTCGTGTGCACGTCGTCATAAAAATCATCAAACGAATCCTGGTGCCGTTGCCGTACGTAACTGAAGGCTTCCGTCGCCATCGACTGGATGGTATCCCGCAGTTTTCTCCGGTGGGCCTCGGTATGGGCATGCGCCTCCAGGGTTTGCATTGTTTGCAGTTTGAAATTCACACATCTGCGTTTTTCTGGCAGCCTTTCAGGGGGCACGGGGATGGTGTCGGTGTCGGTTGTTTTTTTCCTGTAGTGTTTCGATTGCATTGTTTACATGCACAAGCCAGGGTCATCTTGCCTGATGGCATATATTACCACAACTGTAGGACACCCAACCCCCCTCCAGGAAGTTAACGATGTTAGCCCTAAATAGGGCTGCTTAGTCGTCTCAGACGGCCACCGAATTCCACTGTGGATGACGACTTCTGTTTGATGAGAAGATGACCCAAGTTAGCCTGGTCCGCCTACGGGATCGCTGTCGGGCACTCCATAGGACTTTTGTTTGGGGGTGCGGAGGGAGTTTAAGGAACTAGTTCAGAGACTGCCGAGCGTGAAAAAACGCGCACACGCCGAACATCTTTATCATGTTTTTGCCCGTTGGCTAAGGATGGTTACAGGGTGTGGCCATTATGCTGAGCATGACTTCGTGGACGTGGCGAAACAGAATTTTCCGTCAGGTTTATCTTTTATTTTATTTTGAGGGGGGGGGGAGGATCCGTCAGTGTATTACTTCTAAGTGCTCCTTAACACCCTGGCCACGTCTAAACAAAAAGATCCAGTTGGCATCGCTCATAATCCATTTCCATTCTTGGTAATTGCCGGTAGTATGTCTGCGGCAGGTATCCCTGCCAATGTAACGCCGCAAAAGGTCCATCCTAATCCATCGAAAATGTCTCGCAAAGTCAGCCACCATAGTTCATCAAACAGAGCAATTGGACCTCTTGAGAATTTGCCGATGTCATCTAGTTCTGTCAAATTTCACATACTTGTCTCTTTTAGCTACTCGAGCTCATATATGGGTCACTTCCATGACTCACCTTTTTATGCCGGTCCCTCTGACCATCACACATGCTGGCTGCTCACAACTAAATCTACAAATGTAACCCGGTGGTGTGCAAAGTCGTTGTCGATACTTATGTAGTCTGTTCCAGATGATTCTGCCTCTTTAACACGTTGTGCATGTTGAAGAAGGTTTAAACGCCAGAAGGGAGCTTATCGTCCCGAGTTTTCGGATTTCCTCTCTAGCCCAATTTATCTTTACATGGAGCCAGACGACAAGGATAAGAGATGGGCAATATTCGCCATCCGTCCCAGCGAGAGGCTGCGCGAGGTGACTGGGGCATTGAAATTTGTTCGCAATTCAATCATCAGATCAGTCGCTCTCCATCAAACAGACTAAATTCGAGATTACTGAATGTCACTTAGGTCATGGCAGCCATTCACGGGCGGATTCGATTGGCCAGTTCCTCCTCTTAACCGATTTGTCCTTTCGTTTTTTCCCTCACCGGGCATAAATCTGAATACCCAGAACAATGCACTCGTTTTTTAAAATGCAACACTAAGCCGTCTATGTTCTCATCGATGTGATGCATTCCTCGTGCCACATAGGAGCAAGAATAGTTACAATAGGAGAGTAACGGGTGCTTTGGCCTATTGTTGGAACTGCAAGCGGCCGTGAGTCGCTCTTCTGTTGAGTTTCAGTACGTGGTACGAAGATTCTCTCTTTGCTCGCCTCTCCTTGAGAAAATATTGGTTAAGAGATCTCCGTGCGGAGCATATAACGCCTTTAAAAGTGCTGCGATACGTCCCAACTAAGTAACTGCTCTGTATAGCCCTTAAGACAGGTCCGAGGTAACAACAGGTATACCTATAATTTGAGATGGAATAACGTATGGATGCGGTCACTTGGTTTTAGCGTTGTGGATGCAGTAGGAAGTTCGCATTTGTTTTAAGTGCTGTGTTTTCGGAAGGAATACTTGTGACTCATCAAACGCCGCCTGAATATGCGTGTAAGACTCGCAATTGGTGTGGGCTTGCAGACGACAACTTTCCTCTTATTCGCGGATTCTTTTGGCTAGTTAACCAAAGTAAGTCGATTCTGACACCGGTCTATTACTATCTCGCAGATCCTGCATATTTGCATTCCCATATTTTTCCGATGACCTTACCGTTGGTTTTTTTTCACGCAGATATTGGTACTACTTGCCCTCCTTGCGTTCCTCACCCTCTTCACCGTGATTGCCAACGCTGTGTGGGCTGTTTACAAGGAAAACACGGAATGGTATTTAGGAGACACAAGTCAGTATTTCATTACGTCATAATGTGGTTTTTCATAGTTAATCATTTGAAAACACTCTTTCAGATGCCTGTGATATTTTTCCTTTTAAGTGTATCTTGAGTGCTGAAACTGGAATCTAAATCAAGTTTCATTCGTCCAAACAGCCGTCTATTTTCCATTCTTTTAGGCGTCACGGCAACCAGTGTGGGCTTCATGGTCATGACTGCTTTCATCATGTTTCATACCATCATCCCCATAAGTCTGCAGGTTACCCTGGAAGTTGTCCGCTTTATTCAAGCTTTCTTTATCAACTGGGTAAGCCCCATTCGAGGCGACGTCTCCGCCTATGACCCGCCGCTAATTTGTTCTCTCGCAAATCATCCCCTGAACTTTGACCAGTTTTTGATTCTTCGTCTGTTTCACTCTTGCATCTTTCGAGGACCAAGAAATGTATGACGCGGAATCGGACACAGCAGCCATGGCGAGAACCTCAAACTTAAACGAGGACTTGGGGAAGGTTAGTTCCGCATTTGCAGACGCCAGTCATGGCAGTCCTCGCACTGTCTTTTCTGCCTTGATAATGGAGTGGACAAATACTAACGGTTTAGCAGCCCAGCAGACGAGGTAACACAAGTGCGTTATTGAAACTGCCGGATGACTTGTTTAGTAGCCCTGTGAGTTAGGAAAAGGACCGCTTTCCGACAATATCGATCGAATTTGCGCGGTTCATCGCCTCCTCTTCCAAATTGCTGGGTAGGGGGGAGGGGGGGGGGCAAAAAAGGTACAGAGAGAGAGAGGTTAGTTTGTGAGAATTTATGAGGACTGTAAGGTTAGACGAATTTTGCCCCGTTACTTGTTACTTGAAATTTCTAAAGCCTCATTCATGTCGCCTCGTCCCCTCTAGGTGAAACACATTTTCTCGGACAAAACAGGCACGTTGACAAGAAACGTTATGGAGTTCAAGCGTTGCTCGATTGCTGGCCAAGCCTTTGGGTAAGAGACCTTACCCACCTCCTCTGGCCTTGGGGCTCTGGATGCTCAACTGATTGGTTTTGGAATAACCGTCTTTCCGACTCATTTGTTATCCCCTTCCCAAACTGTAGCTCCTGACTTTCATTTTAGTGTGTCTAACGTACTTTAACAGAAGAATTGGTGTTGCTTTGGGGTGCACATTACTACGGTTTAGTTTGACCCGAGTTCCGCACCAAATGTGCACCCTGAAAATCAGTGTCTAATTAAGAATCCTCCCACAGGCGAGCTATTTCCGCAAACGGCGATGGGTTCAACAAGAACTCTGCAGGAGCGAAGTAAGTTCAAACTACTTGCAAATCGTGTTGCAAATTTTGTCCCCCGGTTATGGGGAGGTTGCGTCAGTTCATGACCAATTGGGCGCTTTTATCCGAATATCCGCGGTTTATCCGGTCTTTTGGGGCCTTTGAAATTGATGTTGAACTTTTTACGAGTTACTGGTTTGCTAGCTTGGCTCTATGTTCTCTGAGGAACGAGCTCTGCGCCCAAGCTAGCAATACTGCAATAGCATGGACAGCCCACAATGCCACTTTGTCTATATAGATAACGAATTCGTAATCCCTTCGTTGTCTTATGAGAACCTACTGTCAACAAAAACAGTGTTCGCTCGCGGACTCCCGCGCGACCACTATAAGCAGCTAGAGTCTGAGGATTGAATGCGCAAGGGGGAGGTTATTACGCCTGTTATGGGTAGGAGAACCATGACTGGAGCAGTTCGCGGCTCGCACGGTTGTTGCGAAAATTTCAGCTTTGACGAAATTGCGAGTGCAGTCAGGTCCCATTGGGTGAGCACCAGAGTAACGGGTGGCATCTGTCCTCACTTCTGCTGCATGTTCGACCATCGGCGTCCGTAGTAATCTCTCAGTTTTTCCGAGATAGTTGCTTTGCCCGCAACAGCACAAGATGCCGTAGAAGATTCTAGACGTTTCCTGTCATGGCTGTGGTCAGCCACCCGGGAATTGTGTAGTTTAACACAGTACCGGTGAGCGGAATTGTCGAATGGGTTGTACCATATGAACCAACACCAGTGATGGAATTACGACAACTAGCAACTCGGATGCGGACGGCCAACTAATAATCTTATCAAGTACGATCATCTGTGGCGAATGCAGGACCTGCTAATCCTCATAGGTGTGCGATTGCACAACAAGTGCATCCTGTAAATATTGAACTTCCTTGTGCGTCAATGAATGTTATTTTTTGGTGTCTAAGATGATGGGCTGGAGTGTTAATTCGTAACGTCAGGCGAGCAAAATTCATGTTTCAGCGATCAAGTATCCTTAACGGTGCCACCATGTGTCTCTATTGTGGCCCAAAGTTCCAATCACACGCCGATCTGGTTGGTCGTCCGGCAATCCAGCACGTTACCGAAAAAAACTGTACATGGTGCCTTAGCGATCATGCCATACCTGTCTACTTTGTATTCGCTCATTCGGTCCTTTCATGAACCTATTCGGCCACATTCACTTACAGCAATCAATAGAATAGCACCAGTCATTCAGTTCACATTTTCTTCACACATACCGCTACCGCGTGAAGGTCTCTGCTCATGTGGACGCACATTAAGTCCACACGTCATTATGCATAGATCCCGTAGTGATGTTTGCCAACATCGGTAACGTCAGACAGTGTCATCTGCGTGTGCGCGCCCTTGCCCGCGATAAGCAAAAACTTTCGCCACACCAATCATTTCAGCCAATCTCACTAACAGTACGTCGATGAGCCACTGCATTACGGTATTTGGAAGGGAGAGAAAGCAAGGTCGATCCATCCGGTTGAAACTATCACAGAGTACCAATAGTCGTTGTTTGGAAGGTCGCGGACTGGGGAAATAACTTGGTTCTACTCAGGTGAAGTCCCCTGAAGCCTGGTACGTATGGAGTTATAGGCTAGGTAGTGTGTGACACGCTTGGACGGACTGTTTAACTTTGGCAACTGCTGCGCTCACCTTACTTCCGGTCGTCTTGATTTTATATCTCCATGGAAACACAGTGTATGCGTGTGGAGAGTGAAGTGCATCAGAAGTCTGCTTCACTGTTAACTAGTCATACTGCAATGGCAGTTGTCTTCGCTCGCGACGGATGAACTGTCAGTCTGTTACGCCAACCATACCCCGACTCATGTCGGAAATATCTGAATTCTGATTTCGCGTCAGTGTGATCCGAACTTCACATTACACTTACCTATGCCTTTTTTGCTTGCATCCATCTTTTCTCAGAATGACTTAAGACAAATTAGCCGAGGGCCCGAACACCAAGGTTTGGTGTCGGATTTCCGGCGTCCTCTTGCAGTCGGTCTGTGGGTAGTTCCTTTTAGCTAACGGCCGGGGCATTGGTATGAAATTCGGTTAATTGCTGAAGGAAAAAATTGTTCGTCTCTGCTGACATTTCTGGTATCTGGGGGCCTGAACTTCGATTTACTACAAAGTGCCGACACTTGTAAACCTCCAACCCTCATGTAAGGAGGTTTGCCTAATCTCTAAGCAGGCTCAGATGATGGCGCACAGACCGAAATTGTCATAATAACCGCAACAAATCTGCAACTGAGAAGATAGCTAAGCCACACTTGTGCAGTGTATTTTGGTTTCGAAAGTCGTTCTGCAAAAAGTAAGAAGAGGAGTATTCATCTGGAAAGTTGTGCACTTTTCCATGTGCCGGCCATGCCCTTTAGTGAAGGTAGCTTCATATGCACTCTAGGTTTACTAAACATCCTGCTTTCAGGTGTTTAATATTAACGTGAACGTGTTCAGTGAGGCAAAGAAGGCTTTTGAAACCAAGATAGTCATGCTCTTCCCATATTTTAAGGACTCTCTTGCCACCTTTTACTCCCATCTTGAGGAGGAGTTTGGCGAATTAGTATTGCACACCCATGGGACCGCGCTCTGGTACTGATCTCGTGTAGTTTGCTATTTTACTGTCATTATCCAACGCAAACCAGTAAGATTGATGCATTTCCAGTAAGGAACAAGTTTCGTGAGCACTCAGGAGTGCTGATTGTTTAAAAATCACCTTTGTGTTTGCCAGGACCGTTTGTTTTTCCCTCACCTTTGCGCTCCATCTTATATTAGGGCTGAGTATGGCGAGCTCTCCGCCCTGGAGGATGACTCTCTGCTAAAACTTATAAATCTAAAGGATGACGACGTCCACTTCTTCTTCACAACCCTCGCTGTCTGTCACACCGTTGTGCCCGAAACGATCACGACGGATATGGGAGAACAAGTTATTCGGTACCAAGCATCCTCACCCGGTCAGTACGTATTCTTTTAGCCTGCACCAGAAGTGCGGTGTAGTGTTTGTACTTCTTATCATCGAAATGGTTTAATACCGGTTTGTGTGGTATAAGTTTCATCATTCAAGAAGACGCAATGTCCAATGTGTTATCTAGCGACAGGTCCGGCCACAAAGGGTTACGTGGGGGATGCGCTGGATCAGCACGGAGGCCAGATGAGGGCACTGCACGCCCTAGACGGGCTACAAAGTATCTGCGTCTCTCATAACAAATGTCACATATAGGGGATGGGATGGCATGTTAGGGCACTGGTCCACGCCGCCCCCGGCCACTTGCTCGGCGTAAATCCACACCAGGGTGTACCACACCGCCTGGTCCATAACGAATACTGACCAGGATTTTATGCGCCAAGAAAAAAAGGGGGATGGCTCGGATCCCAATTGGCGCGACGTTAGCCGGCTACTGAACCTGCCACTACACCCCCCAATGTTGGCATTTCTTATCGATGAGCATTCCCGATAAGACCTGCCGACATCTAGTCCGGCCCCTGTGTTGGTACAGCGCGTCTACCGCGTGGCTCGTTTGAAAGGCACAGCACTTCCTCACTATAAGCAATAAAACACGCTGCCATGATGTGCTCAAACTCGCGGCTTGGCAGACTGCCAACTGTTGCGATAACTCGATCCTCCCATGACGGCGAGTCGGTCTGCAGTGGTCCCACTCAGGTGGAATCTGCGCAGCATCCTTGTTTTTTTGGAAAAAACCTGGTCCATGGCGCGCCGACCAGCCGTGTGTGGCACGTGTCTTTTGGCTTTGCCAGCCGCTGCGTCCGATCCCGCTTCCGGTTGTTCTGACTCAGTCTTGGCTCCGGTCCCAGAGAGTAAGGGATGAGAGTGTGGAAGATGCTGCAGAAGTCCATTTTCGCTACAGACTAATTCATGCTTAAGTCACCGTTCTCTGCCCATGATGCTGTGCGGCACACAGTGGACATCGTCGTTCGCGACGGTTAAACTGACGATCCAACAACAGCTACGTCCTCATGAGCGTTATGTTTTCCCTGCCTTTGTCTTATCAGTCGCTCCCCAACGTGCTATTTTTCTGAGGTGGGTTGTTTTCATTACATTTGTTGCCCTCAGAGACATTTACACCAATTCCCGGTTTCTGTTGGATGTAACTTCCCTCTTGTGCGACGTTTCCCGCTTTAGGTACAGTGAGTGACCGATCCCATGAAATGTTGGCTGAAATTCTGAAATGCGTTTTTGATTAAGAAGGATTACTTTGGTGCGGTTGTAATACTATTTAGCTTGCAGTATAACCCTATAATATTCCAGACTCGGCAGGATGGCAGCTTTTGAGTGCACTGCTTTTCAATCTCCTGTAGAAGCCTTACTCAGTAAAAAATGACCACTTAAATAGCATGCATTTTTCACACTGATTTTCGGGAGTCTTGCAAAATCAGATATATTTTCTAGAAACTGCGAACAAAAATATGCTTTCTTTCAGTCGTATGATAGTCACGCCAACTTTATATTTTATACTTGAAGGAGTATAATCATGTTTTTTTAAAAGTTCCTAATTATGAGATTTTTTAAGACCGCGCAATTTCCATTCATACAGCATCGTACTTGTCCTTTTACCACAGCTTCTCATGAAATGTACAACATTCTCCGCATCCATGGCAAAGTTTTATGGACTCCATATGAAATCTTTATAAAGGCATAGAAGGATATGTGATTTTCTTTACGCGGAACGCATGCACCTTATAGACTGAAATTACTAAGCGCCAATGCAACGACTGATCAGACTCAAAATTATTCAGAAATTAGAAAACAACTCCAACTTTAGCGGAAAGCTTGAACAGTCGATTCGCATGTTTTTTCCCACGGAAAAGTCAACTTCCTCAAAGACGCTCTTCCCTTCTTTCAAAACACGGGCGGTTACACACCCATTTTTTTCTTTGCTTCCCCGAAAAGTAGACTTGTTTTCAACAATAGTAAGTATTGCCTGAAAGCCACGTGACCACCTGAACCAATGTTTTGTCGTATGAAACTCAAAACAAACACCTATTGCTCATAATTCCCCGACTTGGCTATGCAAGTCAAGGCTTCAACCCTCCAAGTCGGCGTATTACAGGCTGCATGCTACAGCACAGTATTGTCCCGTGAAATTAATCCAGAGTTTCACTAACTTTTACAAATCTGTCTCATGTAAGTACAGCACAGGTGCTGGTGAATACGACAGCTTTGGTTGTTGAACTCGCGCGTGATTGCGGCCGCCTAGGGCGAGGCTTTTCCCAAGGGGGTGCGGAAAGTTGTCATAACTCTTGGTTTTCATTGTCGGCCATTATTGTATTCCCCACAATCACAACGCATCCTATACGCCTTCGCCTACCATTAGCAGCGTCAACCTGTCGAAGTTGTGAACACGGCTCTAACCTCGCGTCGGCCTGGTCAGAAACCTAAGGATTCATCGGAGTGCGATGGACTAACCAATGCCTGAACCCCGAACTTTAACAGCGCCCACTTCCCTGAACCCTGAGACACTGTAAGAGCCACTCCGGTACCCAACTTTTCACTTTCTGGCTGTTAGTTTACGGCCGTGATAACCGAACTCATCCGTGGGCGTGTCGCCTGGTCGCGGTCGCCTGAGGCACTTTGTCCAACCGGCGGGTTTGACTTTGTGAAGACGCTCCGAAGGTCATAACTTGGGAGACTGCCAGCTGAGGGGTTAACTGGATCTTCCATGGGAGTGCGGTTCAGAACGGGAGCTCAGGTTGCAATGACCCCCCCCCCGATGTGGTACTTTCGCCTGCGTGAGATTCGAACCTCCCTCCCCTTCGATAAATCTTGATAGGTGTAGAGTTATGGACCAGGTCGTGTGCAGCACGCATTGAGAGACTGTTAAGCTTTATTAGCTACTGAGCGAACGCCTAACTCCTGTTGTCCCGACTTCGCCTTGCTATCGGAGCGCTGTGAGCAAAAAAGAGTAAGACAAATACAATGTAAGCCCCCGTCACCACGAATAAGCTCACGCGCTAGTCACGTCTGTATCCACTTCTTTGGACAGTGTTGGACCTCATTGTTTGCGGTATTGTATGTTTTGACCTTTCAGGCCTGCAAGAGCACACGAACGCGAAATATCAGACTCATGTGCGACATACAAGCATTTTGAAAACTTCAGCCAATGTGGACCCATCCCGAGATTTGCTAGCTAAACTGCCTGTGTCAGGAAAAATGTATGAAAAGCAATTCTGAACGTGCATTAGGACCCTGTGCAGGTTCTTCTTTCATGTAGGGTGACTTCATTTCAGCCATTGTCGCACTTTGCCTTCTGTATTACAACCCCAATGATAACTAATGGCCACTGGGATGTTGCGATTGCCTTCGTTTCTACCCTATCCGGAAATTTTGCCCTGTGCAGGATTTGTGATCATTAACAATTTTAAAAGTATGCAGCCCGATGATGGGGATAGAGATTTGTTAACTTTTTTCGGATGTTCCTGCAGACGAGAGTGCTCTCGTTCGGGCTTCAAGTCGACTTGGCTACGTTTTCTCCGAACGCACGCCTGATACGATTACCATTCTTGTGGTGAGTTCTACTCGATATACAGTGACTTTACTAAAAAATAACCGGGTCTATTGTCCTTTTCTATTACTGTACATTTTGGATTGCATACATAATTTTTCCTCTACCCCATTTTTGTGTTCATGCATGAATTCCTTTCTTGTTCTCCTTTGTTGCTGTCGCTTGCCTATAATCTGCATCACTGCGTATAATGTATGACGTTGAAGCGTTTTGCTCTAGCAACGAATATGCGCGTTCCTACAGAAAGGATGAATTAGAGGGGGCCGCATTTTTGTCACTAGACATTGGTGAATCTGTCCATTTAAAAAACTTCATTGAGTAAATATATATGTACTGAAGGGACTATTTTTCAAGTAAATTATGCCGGTTTACATCATGGGTGTAGGAATAACACTTGAATTGCTAGTCTTCCGTGTAATCCTGTGAGCTGCATATTCTTCCGGTTATTTCTTAGGGAAGTCCAATCAAGAATCGTCGCAGTCCCTCAGTTTTTAAAGTTAGGTCCTGTCTTCATTTTCCCCTATAACGCACATGATATTTGGTCTGATAAGAGCTGCAATGCTGGCTGGAATGAAGCATACGTACACGCAAGATTAACATGCCCTAGGGTCTTGACTATTCGTTGAGCGGCTTTCCGGCCTACAGTTATATTCGGAGATTCGGACTTAATTAATGCTCATTTTGTCATTGAATTTTGGAGTTTGTATAAATTCAGTTACACTTCGTGCAATAATTCCATTTCATATACCCATTTTATGGGAAGTTTCGTCTTCTTCAAAACTCGTATTCGAGAGCAAGAAGCACAGTCTTATGCGTTCATCACTCTGTGCATTTTTGCCTCTTAGATCCTCATGCCATATGCTATGCTATCATACGTTTCCATGTCCCTATTAAGGGATCTCTTGGTACCCACGATATATTATTATCTACCTGACTCTCGCTGTATGCCTTAAAGTAAATATTGTTATTGGACTGCAGGGGCGGTCTGGTTTTGGTGTCGAATTTTCTCACTTATGTGATTTCCTACTAAACGTATATGGGAAGTCATTCTTGCTCCCTCGTCCCAAAGATGAAGGCCAATTTCTGTAGGAAATAGGCGCACTACGTGTGTTAGAATTTTTCACATGTGGTTTGTGCTGTTGACGGGAGCGGTGCATAACATAAAGTCATTATTCTACACTGTATGAACTAACGATGTTAAGCACCATACCGGTCCGCATCATAACCTTAACGACCCATCTATTTCAAAGCGCGTATTAATATTGCATTTGGTGTGTCATGCGTCGGCGCATGTCTCCCTGCAATTCAATCAATGCACGCCTTTTACAAAAAAAATTAAAATGTAAAATAAATGCTTTCTTAGTGGACGCATGCCTTCGCAGTAAAATACCCCGAATAGATCGGCAGATATCTCATTTTTGAAATATAAGGGTCGCGTCGCGTGCGAGCACATTTTGTTTTGTTTTTTTTTGAAGAGGGTCTAGTTTATTGTGCGTCCCCAAATTGCAACCAATCGGGCCTCGTAAATTATTCGCGCCTGATGCTCGTCTTGCATGAAGTATACCATGCACAAAGTTTCTTAAACTTGGCGTTTTTACACAGATTAGTCTGCATTCTACAAGCATTACCAGTGAAGAAAGGGAAGATTTCAAGTTCTGGCTTTTTTGCCACGTCTCGCATTCATATTCCTGTCGTGGACCAGAAAGATATTCGATTTGAATCCGGGTCTTGTTGGCCGTTGGACTTGATTAACGTCCCATCAGCTGGCCGCGAGGTCACGCACTCTCGGATGTGGTAAAGACTATTCGGGTCTTCCCAGTGCAGTATAATAGGTCAACCACGGAAAATCAACCGTTTGTTATTCCAATCTTTCTTATACTTATCGATATTATTTCCCCAGGCTTGATTTCCAGTCGCCGTGACCTTCTGGACTGGTTCCAAATTCAAGTAGAGAGTAAAGCAAAACTCCCTAATTCCTTACGGTAATCAGGTCAAATCGTTGGGCTCTATTCTCACGCGTGTATGTGTACTCAAAAGAGGTAGGTCATCTGAGAGCGTACAACTACGTGGGTGGAAAATCTTTCACACACTCATCCTGCCTATGTGGGGTCGCGCGTCCCCAGGCCTTGGACCACGAAACGATCTGTACACATGTTCGCGTGTTTTTACGACAGCACGTGACTTGTTTGCCGATTCGTACGCGACCTTTCGCTCCCATGGTAGTCTACCCTCGCCGTTTGGATGTGCCGCACCTCACCAATTTGCCTTCTTTATCACACCTAGTACACTGAGATATGTGGCGGATGTATTTTTTGTTTATTCTGTCAGAAATCTTGTGGCGGTGAGCATTCCCCAACCAGCTGTAGAGCCCCCATTTTGGGGATAAAATGATCTTCGCAGGTAAGATGTGGTTTGGTAGCCCCCCTTGATGGACACAATACTGTTGGGGTCAGGGGTTATGGTGAGGGGTCAGGGTTAGTGGGTAGGGTTAAAGGTTATGGCTAGCGGTTGCGGTTTAGGCTAGGGGGGTTATAGTTAGGGGTTAGCGCAAGTATTTCTCAACCATTGAAAGTACAACCACGCATTCCAAATAGCTTTTCTTTTGCATACAACTACTTGACCTCGTCCCCTGTGCGTTTCCCGGCCCCACCTGTAAAAACCCCTATTACCATCGGTCCCGTATGAGAGGTGACTGGGGTTTGTTTACTTCAGGTGGGGCAACTAACCCACATCCGACCTCCTCCTATACTCTACTTTCAAACTCCCGAGCTTACTGGTAAGGAAAAGATGCAGTTGTAGCATTTTAAACTGGGGCCTCTGAGACGAATTGGTACAATGAGAGACAGAAGGCGCAGTGCAAAGTCTTTGAGGTCCACGAAATTGTATTGGAAGACCAGAACAGCGTAGCGAACTTTCACAAACAAAACTGTAATACTTCGACAGACGAATGCCTAAAAATTAACACTGGTTAAGCAATGCTGTCATCAGAACAACCTACCTTTGACCATGGTAGTCGAGTTGAAAAAGAGTAGATGAGCTAAACATGGTCTTCTTCATGCGGATGTATTTGCCCTGGGGACCAGTATTGTGTAGTCGCTCGAACCCAAAAGGCCGTCCAGATGAGCATGACTTGACTGTGAATTCTAATTCGCACTATCGAAGTAACGGCAAATTCAGCTGCGCTGGAGCGGCCAC